>JAPYYW010000921.1:0-37715 GCA_030522545.1 Cremastinae sp. A BG-2022a
AGAGCGCGGAGCGTCCGCTTAGTGGGGGTACCATATATATAGACAAAAATCTTCCCCTTGGGGGCTTTACCGTTCTTATTGAGAGGTCGTACTGTAATTGCAATATGATGAAAAATATTTTTTTTTACAAAATTAAAAATGTATAGTTTCGTTACCTGCTTTCTCCGGAAATGCTCGACGAGGAACTCGTGAAAATAATGATTTCTGCACTTGAGTAACTGTGCGTCTTCGAGAGCGATTCGCAAGCGTTCGATGGCCGATTCCCTGTGAAAATGACTCGGGTCCCGGGTCGTTTCCGTCTCGTCGGCAGCCTCGAGAATCCTCGAGTCTGGGAGCTCGTCGGAGCCCGAGGAGTTTTTAAGCGAATCCGGATAACTCTCCCGACAATTATCGTCGAACGAATGGGGTGGCGAAATTCCAAGACTTCGCAACAATTCTATCGGGGCGAGCGCGATTGCGTTTTACATTTGAGAATCAAGCTGCCGATTAATTTTATAATTTAGTGTATGCATCGGCTCGCTCTAAAAAAAAAAGAAAAAATTCGATACGACCTGCAATTTCGAACACCGATGGCTTCCAATTAACAGATTCCAATGGCTCGGGACTCACGGACATTTCCAATGAAAGAATTTTCCCGTGCTCTGCCAAAAAGCTCACGAACGACTGACATTTCTATCGAGAGAAAGAGAGAGAAAGAGAATCGCAGTGATTACCTTGGTTTCGTTTGATCAATGAAAGCAGCGCCGAATAGATGAGTTTGAAGCTCAAAAAAGAAATTTCAAAAAAAAAAAATGTACGTTCAAACCGTTTTACGATTTTTTTCTGGATATTCGAAGTGCGCAAAAACAATTTTTTTTTTTTCGTTTTCGTGAGAAAGTGAACCACCGAAAATCAGAGGAAAAGTTTAGACAAGGGAATTCGACACGCGGTGTGTCAGAATTGGACGGCAAAGGGAATGGGAGTCGATAAAATAATGCCAATTAAAGCGGTACGTTTCAAACCGCGAAAGAGCTTCGGGTTCGATAACATTTTCGTACGGCGAAATGAAATAGTTGGACGAGCGAAAACGAGTGTAGAACGCCCGAGGCTTTCCATTCTCCATTGAAGTGCGTACGAAATTCCAGGACTCTATTTTCCCTCGCGAATCGATGGTGTACGTGCACCCGAAACGAGGAAACGACCACTCGGGCACTCGAACAGTCGTTTCGGAGTTCCGGAGATTGAGAAAAAAAGCATTCGGGCGTTACCCGAAAATAACGATAAAAAGTGTGAAGAAAGAAAAAAAGAGATCAACGATCCAACGAAATTTTTTTTCGTATCACAATTCGTAACTAATCAATAACTAGAAAATATAAAAAAAGGATTCACGATAAGATAAATGTCCCAATAAAGTTGAATATTTTCCAAAAATTGAGCGATAATTTCATTTATAATATTGAATATTTTCATTTTATTCAATTTAAATATATGTATAGATTTTTTTCATGTCAAAAAGTGTGCAAGTTAAATTAATTCTAAGGAAAAACATTTAAATATTTATTATAAATATTATCGAAGTTAAGACATAAGATGGATTTTTAAATGGAATATGTAAAAGAATAATTTTTTTATTCAAATGTTTTACAAAGAAATGGAAAAGATGTTCAATTATTGGGACATTTACCCTAGTAGCAATTAGGAAAATTGTCAAAATTATTACGACGGTGCTACAAAACATATACTTATTTTATATTTTATATTTTTTGTAGACGAAGTTACGAACCTTCGATTCTTCTATTTTTATTCACCGGTGACGAAAAATTAAATTTTTCGTACATAGAAAGTCCTTGTTTTATTCGATCGACACAGTTGACGAAGATTTTCAATTCTTATCGTATTTACGCTTTCACATAGTGTACATATTGATAATACGTAATTTATTATCTCTTTTTTTCTAAATTCATGAGATATCATCGCCCAGGTGATCGGTTTGATTGTCTCGTCTACGAACCGTTTCATGATTCACTACTAGATAAAATGCAGAATCACGAGTGAAAAATTATACGTATGTAGTCTTAATAGAAATTTATTTAAAAAGTTGATTCGCTTTCGATTTTCGTCGATTTCGCCTCGTTTTCATTCCTTTGAACAATTTTCTATAGAAATTCGCGCGGTCTAAAGAGCACCGGTTCACGATAATTATCTACTGGTACTTAGAAAACAATAAGAAAGGCATTTATACACCGAACAATTTTGATTATTAATTATTTATTGCTTAATGGCTAGTGTTCTGATCGTTAAATTCCATCGTTTCTTCGAATACAATACGTTACGAATCTATTGATCCCTCATTGAACATCGCCCATCAAGACTCTGCAATTTGATATATCCAACATATTTTCCCGTTGCTCTGCCAATTAAATCATTATTCGATGGCTTTATATGAAGTCATTTAAAAAACCTAGACTATGGAAATAGATACAAATAATCTAGTGACTTTTTTACGAAAAATGGATCTTACGATTATTGAAGGCCCAAACTGATTGGTAGAACCTGCATAAAAGATCATGTTCAAGAGTATCGATCTGTTTTAAAAAAATATAATTCTTAAATAGATAAGGTGGTACTTGCATGAAATGACTTTAAAGATAATTTTCTTCTGAATTTGAACAAATATTCCTCAACGTCATACGCAGTGAGATATTTATTGTTGAAAATCACAATTTTCCATAGCTTTCCGTAAGAGCTTATTTTACAATTGTAATTTTTAACATTGAATATCTTGATTGCTAAGTGGTAAAACTTTTTAATTTTTTTTAGCATTTCAGTTCAATATTCAAGAACATTTACACACCGAGAAATAAAAATATTTTTGGCATAACCGCATACATCTAGTTGATTATAAATTTATTGTTTCAACCAAAATTGATTTGAAAAAAATAAAAATATAAAGATTAACTAAATTACCATGAACCAAATATATTTGGCGATTCCAACAAAATTTTGTTCTCGTTGTGCACGTTTCTTCAATAATTTTTGTTAAAAAATGTAATCTGATGGTTTTACTTTTAATTTTTAAGTGATAAAAAAAACATATGAATGTGAAGATTACGCAAGAACCTCCTTATAGATATAGTTAAAATAAAGAAAGAAGAAAAACAATCGCAAAGCCGTGTCAAATCTGAAATTGTTTAACGATGACTCGAATTGTTATTCGTTCAAACTCTGATTTTTCCCCTGCAGGGATTATGTTTAGTCGCTTTGGCACTGTTTATTTCCCTCAGACTTATCCTTACGCGAAATAATAATAATAATAATAATAATAAGAAATAACATGAATTTTCCTAACAAAGTCAAACGGTGGTTTGACCGAAATCTTGGAGATCCGGCAGGTCGGTGCCGAGGGTGATCGTGATGTTGATCATGGGCTCGCCGTTGCTGGACAGCTGATCGGCTTGTTCCTCGCGTATCCGCGTTTTCCTTTCTCTCAGAAAGGCCGGAAGTTCGTTATTCGAGTTTTCCACGTTGGTCGGCTCGTTCTGGCCGTTTCGCCGGATCGTCCTGCCGTTGGATTTGCCTTCGCGAGTGTTTTCGTTCGAGTGAAAAATCGTCGAATTCTTTCTCTCGTGCTCGGCCATCAGATCCTTGGCGTCGAGCTCGAGCCAGCTTGGCGCTCTCGAATTATCGCTCGCCCGGGGATTCCCGTCGGCGACGCGACCGACGAGCAGACTCAGTCGCGAGCCCAGGCTCTTCGCGCTCGCGTACAGCTTCTCGTGGGATCGACGGGCCACGCTCGTGCTGCTGACTTTCTTGATTACTCGCGCGGCCCTGCCGCTCCGAGGCTCCTCCAGCTGAACGTCGTCGCTCGACTTGCAAATCCTCTCGTCGTTCTTGCACCGCCAGGATGGCGAGTCCTCGAATCTCTTCTCCGGCACTCTCGGCGAACTCTCACGCTCTTGAAGCTCCTTGCACAGCCCGATCAGCAATTCCGGTCCCGTTTGCACGGACAAAGTTCGCCTACCGATACTCGTCCTCTGGTCTACCTCGACACAGAAATTATTTCATTTTATTGTATATAATACAATAAAATTTTAGAAATATCGTGTCTGTAATTTGAAAATTGAAAAAAAAATTCGGTCTGCCTCGACACAGAAATCATTTCAATCCATGAATTCAAATGTATACAACAAAATTGTAGAAAAATCGTGTCTGTAATTTGAAAAAAATTCGGTCTGCCTCGACACAGAAATCATTTCAAACCATGAATTCAAATATATATAACAAAATTGTAGAAAAATTGTGTCTGTAATTTGAAAAAAATTCGATCTGCCTCGACACAGAAATCATTTCATTTTATTGTATATACAATAAAATTGTGGAAATATCGTGTCTGTAATTTGAAAATTGAAAAAAAATTCGGTCTGCCTCGACACAGAAATCATTTCAATCCATGAATTCAAATGTATACAACACAAAATTGTAGAAAAATTGTGTTTGCAATTTGAAAAAAATTTGGTCTGCCTCGACACAGAAATCATTTCAATCCATGAATTCAAATGTTTACAACAAAATTGTAGAAAAATCGTGTCTGTAATTTGAAAAAAATTCGGTCTGCCTCGACACAAAAATCATTTCAATCCGTAAATTCAAATGTATACAACAAAATTGTAGAAAAATCGTGTCTGTAATTTGAAAAAAATTCGAAAATAATCATATCGTTTCGTACTTTAGAAAAAAAAACTCTCAGAGATAAAAATTAATTTTTACAAAATTCGTCTGTCGGTTTGTATGTCCGCGCATCGCGTAAAAATTAATGAAACGATTTTGATAAAATTTGGTATACAGTTGTAGAGGATATTATGGAGAGTGATCTACAGCAATAGTTTTATTAATCCTCAGTCTGTACACTGGGTCTTTGAAGGAATAGTCAAAATCTCAAACTTAAATTCCTCACTTATGAATAATAAAGGGTGGCCTTCGACTTCCACGTCTAAAAAATCTAGATAGCAGTAGGGACTAAAAGACCAAGGGAGGCCCGGGTCTGATAGCAAGCCAGTGCAAATCACTTCTGTTCCCTAAAATGGTCAGCAAACATACGGCGTCAGTATTTTCGAAGGTAAATCAATGCAATTTTTTATCTTTTCTCGTAGTTTTTCAGTTTGAAATTTCATTTTCGAAAAACGTTAAAATTTACAATCACTGCAAGCTACTGTAAAATATACCACTATAAAAATAAAAATGAGAAGAGAGTAACTGATAGACAAAAATGCAAAATTTTGAATATGTATATTAGTGGAATATAAAAATCAATTTTAATATATCGACCAATTTTTTATAAGGCGTGTTACGTAATTTGCACGGGTATAGGAAATAAAATTTGTAAAAAACATAGTAGAAGAAAAATGAGAACGTGAAATGGGTGAGAAAAGGGCAAAAGTCTAGCCGATCGTAAAAATCTTCTGGCAACGATTGTCTTTTAATGTGGAGATTTAACGATCGAGTTGCCTCGGTTTATTAATATCGTACGTGATTACGTGTCATCTGGTCTCTATCTCGTCTCCGTACGAGCGAGAAAAAGACTATTCGATATCCGTTTGAGCTGCGGCGAGGTAATTACACCGGAGAGATTGCCCGCGCGGTATCGCCGCTCTCTGACGAAACGAGAAACCGGGTCATACGTGGTAGAGTGTATGGAAAAAAGGGAGAGAAAGAACAATCAATTTTATCGGCACGAATTCCTCGGAGGATTCTTCTCTTGAGTGAACGATCCTCCCGCCGGACGAGAGTTTCGTTAAAAAACGAGATAAAGCCTGATGGGGATTGCACCTTGCGGAGTTTTTTGACGAGAGTTCAGTCAAGACTGATGAAACATTGCCAAACAGACAGAAATAAAAATAAAGGAATGAACGAAAAGTAATATAAAAATCTCAGTTTCAATTAAAATACGACATAAATGATTTTAAAGTAGTTGTACAGATTCTGCAAAGATTTCTAACATGCACTTGAATATTTTAATTTATTTTTCGTACACATAGTTTTTTTCTATAGGAATTTATTTTACTTGAAGTAAAAACGAAATAAATATTTTCTCAGAAGGTATGCATTTTACAATTTTTATAATTAATCAATCTAGTAAATTAATCAATCCAGTGAAATATCTTGTACCAAACTGAAAAATGATTTATCGAACGAATCCAAAGATATACATCATTTGATAGATCAAATAAAAAAATGTTTTCTATAGCAATAATATTTCAATGATTAATTGATTAAAAAATTATCATTTAAACCCGAATTTATTTCGTTCTTACTATTTTTTATATACTCATAAATGGGACGTATTTTGCTGATATGAAAATTTCAGACAAAATGACATTTTCACGCTTCTTGGAAATAATTTTGGTTGAAACGGCAGATAATAATTGGATTAAAGTGATTTGTACACACGAGTGATGAAAAAGGATGAAAGAACAATTTCGATTGTTTTTGTACTTATCACCTGTAATGTCGGATTCGCCGGTGGCCAAGCGATATATCGCCTGTTTCGCCGGCGGTTCGGCTATCGCTGCGGCGACTCGGGCACCGATATGGCAACGTATGGATTTGCTCGTCGTGAACAATGCCCGATTGTTTCTTTCGGGCCTCAGCACGATTATGTACAATTTTGGTAGAAACAGAAATACCAGAGTTACCGACGCGCTCAGAGTTACACACATGCACATCGTCACGACCTGGAACATTTACCATTCTCTTTTTTATTATTATTATTATTTGGTCAACATTAAAGTTTTTCTACCGCGATAGTCCATTTAATGGTACATTTTTTAATCGTATAAACTATAAAGGTAACATTATGGGATGAAATTAGTTTCTGAAAATTTAAGGTATAAATATTGGTACAAAATTTTAGAAAACTTTGCTGTCTAGACGATGAGATATTTCATGTTTAAAAAACTGTTTTGTCAATAT
The DNA here is from genome assembly GCA_030522545.1 of Cremastinae sp. A BG-2022a. Taxonomy (NCBI): domain Eukaryota; kingdom Metazoa; phylum Arthropoda; class Insecta; order Hymenoptera; family Ichneumonidae; species Cremastinae sp. A BG-2022a. Next base: position 6,949 of record JAPYYW010000921.1, read on the forward strand.
TTTTATGCTATGTTAATGAACATTCTAATAAATTTTTGAGAAATGAGACATCTTAGTACTTCTTACAAATATACCCCAGTACAAAATGAAAAAAAAAAATACTGTTTTATCGTTCTGTGGCGATATTTCGTAAATTCTGATAATTTCTTGTACAAAATAAGACACTTTTAATCATTTTTGTAATCAATATACTATATTACTTCCATGACATAAATTAATTTTTTAAACGAATGCGATAATTATTTAGATATATCGTAACAATTTGTTAAAATAACTTTAAAAAATGTGCCATCTATAAAAAATGTTCTCTGAAAGTGACCCTTTCATACAAAACGATTGCCTTTGCCAGATAAAAGCATGAAAACGTATTTTTGAATGCAATCAGCGTTAAAAATCGGATTTTCAATAGCAAGTATCTCCATTGAAAGGTCAGTAATGGAACATTTTTTTCATGGATTCTGTAACTGGGAACTTTTTCAACCATTTGATTGAAAAAAAAAACGTTTCTCCTTTAATGGAAATTTTTTAATAGACGTCATAAAAAATGAACGTTTCTGTGTTTTATTTTCACAAAAGGTTTAATTATTTTTGATGCATCAATAAATATCGAGGATTACCTTTGACTCGCTTCCAAAATAAATAGGACCGAAAGCGATCCAAATAACGCAGGTCGTGTACATCGCGAAACCGATGAACTTGGCCTCGTTGAAGTTCTCGGGCACGTTTCTCGTCTTGACGGCGTAGAGGGTGCAAAGAGCAACGAGGAGTCCGTCGAAAGCTAGGGGCGAGAGCACAGCTCTCGGTGATGTGGCGCAAGTCAGGACAGATCGATCACGAGTCGGATATTCGTACCGAGGCATCGGGGGCTCGATCACGAGCATCGCCGCAGCGATCCCGGCCTCGACCATTATCAAAAAGCATGTTATAACCACCTGGCAACATCGACAATATTTTTTTTCCACTCCCATACACTTTATGCTTCAATTTCAAACGAACGAGATTTTTTTGCTCTAAATACTAATGGAGCGTTAAAAAAAATGTCAAACGCGTGAAAATTCTACGCAGGGGATTAAAAAAGTGCGTTAAAAGTCCAAAATAAAATATCAGAGCGTTTCGGAATCGAAAAAAAATACAGGAAGCAATTCGTGAATTTATTGAATTCTTGGATTGGGTTTTTTTTTTGTATGAACCACATATTGGTTTTTCAAAAACCAATAAGATTAATTATAAATGAATTTGATACATTTGTGTATTGGTTATTTTACACAAATATATTTTTTTTTAATGCACGAATTTAATAAATGTATGTACTGTACGTTTGTTGAAAAAACTTTTAAAAAATGTCAAAAACCGTAACATGAAAAGATAATTTTTTTTTCAGAGTTTTACAGAAATCAAGTTGAAAATATAATAGTTAAAAGTTAAAAAAAAAAACAATAAAAAATATTTCTCGGTTCCTAGACAATGACAGATTGAAAAAAATTTTTAAAAAAGGCGTTTGACATTACCTGGGCTGTACCTGACATGAACAGCGGCTTCCTTTTGGGAAATCGCTTCTTCGAACCGGCAAGAATCCTCGCTATTCTGTTCGTCTTGGTGAACAACGAGGCGTACATCATTGCGAAGCTTATTCCCGGCATGAGACGACTCAAGGCACAGGTTATCCTAGTTGGTACCGCCAAAATTGGAAAAATCTAAAAAGTAACATTCGTATACAATTTCGTTTCTAAATTATTATTTTTTACAATCTTTCTAACAGACATGTTGTTTGAAAAACAGCATATTTGTAACTTTTTTATATAGACACGGTGTTATTTAAACCATCAGTTTTCCTTCCTTTGATAAAACTATTTAAGAAGTATACACTGAGAGAAATCACAATGGTATGTTTTACCATGACAATTAGATAATTATTTCATGATAAAATATATATATATATATTTGTAGTAAAACATGTAACGTAATTAGAACTATATGTAAACAAAGTATATTTACTTCTATAACAATTGGTGTAGTTGTCACTTATTTTACTGTATAGTAAAATTAACCATAACTTTTCTCTCAGTGTATACCAACAACTATATATTTCCAATCGATATTGTGGTATCTGAAAGAGCTTATCTCCAGTTGATAAAACTATACGTATGAGCAACTATTCGACAAAGACGAAGAATTAAAAAATGCTTCATCGTTTTCTGCACATTGGAGTGAGGTCTCCAATTAACCCCGAACTTTGTATTCCCGTGTCATACGAGTGGAGATTGCGATTAAAATGCGCTCCGGGTGTAAGAGCTGATCAAAAGGATTCGCGGAAACGAGAGCGCGTTTCGCGAACGTTTGAGAAGCGCGTGAAAAGAGAGTACTTGATAGTACACTCGGTAAGTACGGAAATGAAAGCGGTTGACCGCTGGTTCATGAGCAGATTTCGTAGTTATTATATACATATGGGGAGGGTTGTGTACGGAAGAGAAAAGCATGAAAAACAGGCTGGGGAAAGGGGACCGGGCGAGTTTACGCGAAGAGTTTTTATTCTCCGGGAAGCGCAGGGAGCAGAATGCCGACGAGACTTACGCTTATATGAGCCAGCGTCATTCCGGCGAGTATGAGATAGCTCAGCTCGCGGGTGCTCGCTTTAACGACCGGGGTGTCGTTGTGCCGGATGAAGATGTGACACGTGACGAAGGTTGCCACGAGACCCATCGCGCTGAAGGACATTGCGACCACGGCCTCGGCATCGCCCCAGGATATGTGCTCCACCAAAATAACGTCGCATTCTGCCGAAGAAATATCCATATGTTACCTTCTCTCTCTCTCTCTCTCTCTTTTTCTCTCCCTCTCGCTTTCTTTCCATGGCATAATAAATGTTACATTCACATTCTCTCGCTCTTGAGGGTGTTGAGTCCATACAGCAAAAAATCAAGGGTTTTACAACGTTTTTCTCCCATACAAAGTCATTTGAGAGTAAAAATTTATTACGAAAGGCTATTTTGGTGCGAATGAACTGAAGATACACATTTAAAATTCAAGGTTACTTAATTATTATTACAGGTTTATTCTCTATGTGATTGTACAAAAGTATGATGAAATTTATTTTAAAAATTCGATAAAGCTTCTTTTATGGTGTATAAAGATCAGTGCTAAATTTCAATTAAATTAAGAAGCTCGTTACTGAGATATTTATTGCATAAAATTGCAACGTAAACACATACTCTTGTGGGAAGGTATAATGAAAATAATTGGCCATTTTTAACCTTTTGTATCTTTATGAGGACCTTCCTAATAATCGTGAAATTTTTAAGTTTTGGAGATGTTATTTGATATAATGTAAAATTTGAAAATAATGTTCATCATTTTCGATTTTGAACACAACATCCTTAAGGTATATAGTTGAATTTTAGATCATTTCAACAATTGACTCACGCGTCTTGTTGGCGTTGGGTTTTTGCCCTGCCGGGCAGGGAACGCAGGCCGTTTGTTCCTCGTTCACGATTTCGTGATAATCGCAGGGAACACAAGCCCAACAGCACTTCTTTTCCTGACCACCCGTTTTAAAGTTCTAAAAGCAAATTTAACAATAAGCGATTACGTTCAGTTCTACATAAGAATTTTTTTGGAAAATTAATCACAATAAGATAGTTCTAAACAGTTAAATAAATGGTACACTATATATTATTAATTAATATAGAGTCTGAATTTGGGCATAGAAGTTGAAAAATTCTACTACATTAATAGAATTTTCATATATCTATAGCAAATAAAAAATTCTGTGATATAAAATATATTTAATGAAAAAAAAATTCATTGAATATTAAATTGATGTTAATTATTAATATTTTAGTGATATTAATTATTAATACATATATTAATTATATATTCAATTAAATTTTTTTCAATATAATCAATACATGATGTTGGATATAGATTTGGGTTTTTGAACACTACGCTATCAAGTAATTCTTTTTTTTCTTCTTCTGTTTAAGTTGGCTCCGGTTTCCAACAAAACCATACGGCCACGTACAGCTATCAAGTAATAAATTAAACGTTAATTCGAAATAGAATTTCTTTTCTAATATTTAAAAAATGAAAATCGATTTATCGAAAATTACTAAATTTTCAATTACTAAATTACTAAATTGGGATACTTATCTAACAGAATAGAAACGAAACCATGCAAGATATTGCATGGAATAATGTTTTTTTATATCGTTTTGACTATTGCTGTTTAGTATCGTTTTTTTATTCAGCTATTGTCGTACCTTTATCGCATGAAATAAAATGAACAATTCTGGCTTTTATCATATTGCATTCATATATATGTTTTGAAGCCATGCCGCAACGTCACGTAACGTTCTGGTACAAGTGTACACACGTCACGGTATAAATTTCACCGCTTTATTACCCACCGGAGTTTTCGCTCGTTTGTTTCGCTTTCTCGTCAATGAAAAATCGTCAGGATAGTCTTCCAATTTACAAGCGTATTTACAACCCTTTGTGCAGCATCGATCGCTAAAAGTATCTCTGAGTGACAATTATTCGTGTATCGCGCTATCCAGGATAAAAGCTCTGGAAATTGATCGACAAATGAACGAAAGGCGAAAACAATGGGTATCACAATATATCTATTCTTATTTTGTCAATTTCACGTTTCGTTGATGGACGACTTACAGAGAATCAAATGGTATCGATTGAACCGTTGATTAAGGCGCTCGTGCTGTTATATAAATATTATTAGATGGTGTAGGAGTCGCGTGACAGTCTATTCAAAAGTTTGGCTGTACGTGTTAACTAAATGTAAAATCATCACTTGAATTTTTTCGAGACAGTATTATTTCAAATTTTATAAGGATCTTCTTTGATATCATAGTAACATGTGTGCAAAATTTCAAGTGGTTATCGAGGTATTTATTTTAAAAAATCGTCACTTTTAATATGGGCTCTTATATGAGAGATTGAAAAATGTGACGATTTTCAACAATTAATATCTCGATATTACTAGATGGTGAAGCTTCATAAAATTTAACATTCATTTTGACATGACTTTGAATAAGATTTGTGCAAACTTTTAAGAAATTCTGTTTAAGAGAAAAATCGAGAGAAGTCGCCGATGTAATTAAAAAAAAAAAAATTAAATAAAAAATGTGCTTTTTAGGTCATAAGGATTCCTTAAAGTCGTAATTTTATACAATTATTAATACTGCATGTAGATATGCATTTTTAAAAACTTTCATTTTATTTATCAATAAAAAATATGCAATTGTAACAAAAAGGACCTACGTGCATATATAACGTCATAAAAATTGATTCGGTTTTGATTATTCTCGTTTTATTTTATTTCATTTATTTATTCCTACAAAGTATATGATTGTGTTGAAAATGACAAAAAATAAATAGCAAAAGTGCAAATTCATTATGGCAAATTTACGTTAATTTCTGAAGTATAAGATAAACGTCTCAACATCAGTTGGACAGCTAAGGGTTTTCTCACTTTATCTTTTTTTTTAAATATTCAAACAAAAAAATCCATTTCAAATTCACATCTAAATTTTATCTGATATTTTAGCGATCCAAAACTCATTCAATGTGTTAATTTTAAACAATATTTCTAGTAAATAAATATTTAAACGTTTAAATATGTAGAATGTCCCAATATAGTTAGCCAGAAAATTGACCCTATCTCCATAGCGAGTTTTTTTTTTCAATAAATTAACGTTGTGAGAAATACACTTCTTCGTACAGAAAAAATAATCCATACAATTTTATTGAGATAAAAATAATTCAAATGTTAAAAATAATGGCCAAAATTGTCCAACTATTGGGACGTTTACCTTATTTGCGATAAATATTTGCAATTTTGATATATTCGCAGTTCAGTTCGTAACTGTATGGATGGAAAGGTATATTTGTGACAGAGCGCTTTTCTACCATTTGAGCAGTCGAATGGCTGTAGACAGAAGCCGGACCGGAGTATTATTACAAATGTACATGCGCAAATGTGGGCACGCGACGCTGAATGCTATCGACAATGGCTTTGTCTTGTTAAGGATTAATCAACGAATCATCAACATAAACAGAAGCCGATAAACAGAGACAGGGCGCATTGTTCCTGTCGGAGTTATCGAAATTCGAAGACGGGTATCAGGAGCTAATTCTACCTGTCTGAATTCGGAATATTCAACGAGAGACACGTGCCCACGTACGCGATCGATTCCGATCGACTCCAACTGACAGCAGTATATAGAGAAATTCGAACAATGCCGACAATCAGTCTTCTTCAATTTTCCCCCTTCCACTTTTTTTTCTATCTCGATTGTACTCTCGTAGGCGATTTTTTTCGTATAGCAGTTTCTACATTTCGCTTCTCCTTTTTCACATTTTTTTTTTCAACACATAATTTCATTCGTGTCAATTTTATTTTTTACACTTTTTTATGTATATATCATTCTCATTTTCTAAACCTTCATTTGTTTTTTTTTTTTATCATCATATTCGATTTTTCCATCGCAGATTCTCTCTCGCTCCCTCTTGGCTTACTTTTTTAACATTTTTGTATTATATACGATTCGAACGTATTTTTGACTCGTGGGAAATATTTTTCATATATTTGTCCTATTTGTACCATTGTTTGCATTTTCAATCTTTTCCCTTCAATTGTACTCACATTCTTCATGTAATCCACATATTTCTTCGTTAAAATTTCTCTGTTGCTCATTTTTTCCAATTGTATTTATTTAATATAAATTTTTATTACTTTTCGCATTCTCAATTTTTTTACAATTATACTTTGCACTGTATTAGTGTATTAGAAATTTATGAGATTTTTAGTACAAATTTTCATCACATACTTTCCATCTATATTCTCATCTACAGTTTTTTCAACCCTTCCGTGTCATCGAATTGACCGTATATTTGTGAATGAGTACAGGACTATAGAAAAAAGAGGGAGGGAAACAAAGATCGATTTTTTTTCGATACATACGGAAGGAGATCGAAAAACGTCGAGAAAAAATTTTAAGAACTCTCTTTTGTACTCCGATACGTCCATTTGAACGATTTCGCAAAGAGTCGCCGGGTGAGCTGGCTTTGCATTCAAACCGGAAAATATCTCTTGAAGCCTTGGCTCCCTTCTCGATAGATTTCATGCATGATAGATGCACACATTTATTCTTAAAAATATCCACAGGCATCGAAAGTTTATCTGGCAAATGGAAGAGCTCGAGTGACCTCATTCTTTCATACTCCCTTCTTCTCCCAAAATTATTTTTTGTTTTATTTCACTGATAAACAATAAATATAATTATTCTTAAATTATTTTTTTACAAATATTTCCATATTTTCATATGTTTAATTTTTTTGTTTTGTGAAAACATTCAATGTTCAACATATATATTTTTTAATTTATTTAATAATTATATTAGTATACTATAGAACATAAAATAATATAGAATAAAACAAATGAAAATAATACATAAAAACAATAAAGTAAATGTAACAATTAGAAAATTTTATAATATTTTTAATATTCAACATGAAATGATAAGTTTAGTCTATGAAATTTTAATTTTTGGATAACGAAAATTCAATAAGTTCTAAACTTTCAAATTTTTCTTCAAAAAACGACATATAAAATTTCTTTAAATTTTTAAAAATATATTAATAAAGTATTTCTTTATACATAACCATTTTTTTTCTCAGAATTAAAATAAAATGAATTCATTTTGTTTAGCACAAAACTGAGTGGATCGAAATAACAATCGTTTTTCACGTCGAAATTTATTTATTGAAGGAAAATGATTGAGTGGCGAGACTCGGCGAAATTTTCGAGCGTTTTTTTCGCAACGTCGAGCGATTGTTGTGCGAAGCGTGCGAGATCGAATATGTATTTTACTTCGGAACAGCGCCTCGAGAACATTTTATCCGATCGGGAAAGACAGACGCTGAGTTGTGACAATGGATTCGAGGCACGTTTAAAGCGATAGCACTTTTGTCCTATCTCGAGGAGATCGAGGGAGAAAATCGATGCTTTGAAAATTTACTTCGATACGATGGTATAGACGGTATTATATTCTCTCAGAGCTGAGGCGACGTAGCGCTCCCGCGAGTATCGCGCTCCGATTTTTATTTCTCATCTCTATGCACCATGCGCATTCACGCTTTTCTTCTCTCACGACGACAGAAACTTTCATGTCTGTATCAAAGATTCATTCACCCAAGTTCGACAAAGTCGTTATTTGCGAAAAGCTCGGCATTTCTCTTTTCTTTCGTTCGCTCCCCATTTTTTTTTTTACAACTGAGGTAAAAATTGTGATGCGATGTGCTATCGAAGACTCTACGTTTTATAGTATCGACGACGTGCTCTTGCCTTTTTCTTCCTTCACGTGCTTAAGGTAGTTCCATAGTTTTATCGATTATTTAGAATTTTGTTGAAAATTGGTACAGTGTAATTCTTTGATATGTCACGCATATGCGCGTACCAAATTTTAAACGGTTTCACTACGTTGAAATTGAGATATTTCGTGTTAAAAATCCCTATTTTCAGTGCTCTCCCATAAGAGCCCGTGTTAAATACATATTGCCATTTTCAATTCTAAATATCTTGAAATCTAGATGGTGAACCTTCTTAAAATTAAGAGCATAGCTCTTTATTGTACTTCAAAGAAGCTTCCTCAAGTTTTTTTTTAATCCTAAGATTATGATTTTTTTAATTTTCATACAAACGTAGCAAGTACAAGTCAACTTTAATGACATTGAATTTTGAGTTGCTCTTGAAACAATTGGCAACAACTTATTTTCTTGATAAACTTAAGCTCTAAAATCACATGGTATGGAGATAAATTGAAATAAAAACTTTTGATTTGACTGTACCTACAGAACTACTTTAAGATCATGTGAAACACCCAATTTTGAGTGAATTTTCGGACAAATCCCAAGCTTGTATTTTTTAAGCAAATGAGCTGAAATTTGAATATATTATGTAGTGTACACTGTACTAGGGTGTGACATTCTTGGAATTTCAAAAAAATAAGAAACAAACCAAAGTAACAAATTTTTTTTTCGTTTTTTGAAATTCCAAGAATGCCCAGCACTAGTACAGTATGACAAATTCAAATTTCAATTCATTTGTTTGAAAAATATGTCGATATCACTCGAAATCGGGTGTTTTATATCGCCTTAACAAGAAAATAAATCGAAAATTTTTATCTGCAAAAGATGACACGAATTATATGTATAAATACTAAAAACACTTATTGGGAGTAATAAAACTTATCTTGTATTGTTCTTTCATTTGTATTATTTTGAAATTAAAAAGAAAAATGTTTTAAGAATATTTTTTTGAATTTGTAAAAGCACATTTTGTCTATTTTTGAAATTGATTTTTGGATTATGACAATTGATTAATGATAATTAGCATATTTTCTGTAAAGTTTATAGATAAATGATTATTCGTCACGGTTAATCGATAAACTATAGCAATTTTGGAATTCTTCTTATTTGTATTTATGTACTAAAACATCAGAGTTTTTAAGATAGTTCCATCATTCAATATAGTCAATAAAAATTGTATTACTTGTATACTAGACGAATACTAGATTGACCAATTTTTAAAAAATTCCATTAAAATTGACCGTATCCTTTTTATGAAAAAAAAAAAATTATTCTCTTATGGAGACTGGAGTTTTACAATAAATTTATTCAAATGACGTCATCCAAAAACTGAAATTCATAGACTAAACCAAATATAACACATGACAAATTTGTTATTTATACTTCATCGTGTAATTAAAGAGTCTATCACAAAATACTATCACTGTTTGATAAGTTAAATGCCCTTGTGAGCCAGCCTTGAGGATCATTGAGGATCTAGCTATTTAAAAAAATATTTCATAAACTGTACACTTAGCACAAAATTTTGCAAAAATTCGTTTTTAGTGAATATAAAAATGAAAATAATTAATTAAATAAGTTCAATATATCGTGAAAATCGAGTATTTGGGTAAATTATGCGAATGTAACGATGGCAAGAGTAAATTGTTTCATAAATAATTAGCAATAAAGGGGACTTGACGAAAATGAGAAATTACGTTAGGTTGGTCGCAAATGATGCAAATTAGCTGGTTGATTTAATGAGAATGATGACAAAAGGTAGATTAAGATGGGATCTCGTATGAGAACAGAGGGAGAGTAATTACCTTGTAGTGACCAGGCTGACATGGCTTGGAGCAAACACTCGTGACGAGTTGTGTGCCCCGGGACTGCGGACTCGACGAGAACGTAAGTGTCCCATTGTTCCAGTCGCCGATCTGCACGTAACCGTAGCTACCATTTGACATCAGTTGAAAATTCAAGATCTCGTACCTGAGTTTCGCAACAACAAGGTTTCATTAAAATAATGCCCAATTTTTCTCACAAAAACTGTTATTTTTTATTTCACTGAAAAAATTATGATCTCTTATTATCTTTGTATCATACTATTACAAATATATTGCAAAAATAATACAAAAATAACAATGCGTGATTATACTGTACTCTTAAAAATTATAATTTTTGAAAAATTAAAATTATCAAGTACAGTTGTAAAAACAATGCTATTGCAGAAATTGAGAAGATTTTGTTTTGCGATAAAAATAGTTTTTTTTTTATTATTAGGTATTTTTACGTAGTTTTTTCATATTTAATGAGAGCATAACTTCAAAATTTTATAAGTAAACATACGCACCGACCTGCCCGGTGGATCACCTCGGCGATCGAATTCTACTTCCTCCTCGCCAAACGTGAATGAAATATTCATCAGATGATTCTGCGTCCAATAAATAATTTAGATGCGATAATTTTGCCGCTGTTTTTATTCATTTTTTAACAATTATTTATTGTACAATAATTGACGACATATTTCTATTAAAACAATTCATTTTGAATCATTGCAAAAGATTTTTAATGAATTTTAATCTATTTAATTTATTATTATATGTATATATAATTTATACATATTATTTTTTTACATATGTGTACCTTTAGTCGTTATAGTTTTCTACATTAATTAATGAAATTACGAAAAGTTCTTGCATCAGATTTTTTAAATAAAACTGAAGAAAGCTTCTTTGATGTTGCATAAAAATCTATAGTGAAAATTTTAGCTATACAAATCGCAGATCTCCATCGTTTCTTCCAATATTTGGCAACGTTACCCATAACATGAAACTTTTTAAATAGTACAAATAAGCAAATAAATACATCCATACACAATAACCATGCGTTAAAAAAAATTAACTATTTTTATAATTTTTTATTGCCCCTCTGGTGCCCCCACGAAATACGGACCTACACTGGAGAACTACCTAAATCATATGGTACGGAGAAAAAAACAAACCTGAGTTAGCCTCAAATACACGGTATAGATTATTCCGTAGTCTCATGAGAGAGAGAGAGAGAGAGAGTATAAAACATTGTGATTTTTACCAATAAATATCTCGACTTTCGTATAGTAAAATTTTCTAAAATTTAGAACACACGTGCATACGACGTCAAATAATATTTATGGAAATTTTGAACAAAATCTATCAACGCTTATTAAACTAAACAACGATATATCTGAAGAATCATAATACCTTGAAGAGTGTCCAGTTGAATGGATACATTTCTTTGCAAACACCGTAATAGTCGCGACCGCACATTTCCTCGAGCATACTGTGCAGCCCGTGAGCCATCGCCCAAAAAGATTTCATCACGAAGCTCATTTTTGGATCCTGCTTGTACCTTTCCGACAATTTTTCCGTACCTTGGTTATTATTTGAAAACAAAAAGAGAAAAAAAATTGCGTCACTTCGAATGAAAAAAAAAAACAATTTCATTGGCAAAACAATCGTATCATAAATCAGCAAAAGGTTTTTCTCGTATTTCTTTCTTATTTTTTTTTTAAACTGTGTATGTAGAAATTAAAAACGTCCGAGCGAGATTTTCAATTGAAAATTTATTGAAATTATTTTTTCATCGCTCTTCCCCGGGCCATTTTTTTAAATTGTATATACGCTTCAAAACAGGTAACTCTGAATTTTTAATCGAAAAAAAAACGTACTTGAAATAAGATACGTACTCGTATATGGATTTTTACGAACGCCAGGATTCGCTGATATGAAAATTTTTCAATCTGCCAGAATCCGGCGTAATCCAATTAATCCAAGTGGCTGAAAGGATGAGGCTGCAACCACTTGGCTACCCGTACACGTTTCCACACGATTTACAGTATCTATATTTCTGCATCCCATCGCGAACGCTTTTTCAAATGGAATTTTATCTGATTTTTTTTTTCGTCTAGGCATAATTCTTATGTATACGTAGACGGTATTCCACGCAGAATTCCAAAGCCTATGATTTTACTTCGCCTAATTATTTAATCAGGGTCTACAAATTTTTGAAATATTTTTTTCAAATATGTATTATTAATTAATAAAAAATACATATATTTTTATTTTTTAGAAGGTATTCCTCTCTTTAAAAAATTTAATTTTTTCGATTGGTGAATGCAAAGGATTACATACGACAAAAAAATGTCACATGTTATAAGTTTTTTTTCCTATAGACATAATTGATAACTATATATGTATAAGTAAATGGTATTATGTACATGTGAAAGATTACAGATTTCATTTTTTCAGCCCAATTATTTAAGTAGTCCAACAATTCAACGAAAAATTATTTCAAATGTTTATTTTTAATTAATTAAAAAAATCCGTATACATGGAAAATGAGGATTTATTTCTCGTATTTATTTTCTTAAATATATTTTTTTAATTTTTGGCGAAACTATGCAGTAAGGAATTGATATTTTATCTTTATTTCCTGCAAAAGGTAATATGCGAGAAATGAATAGAGAATTGAAAAAAAATGGGACGAAAGGAGTGGAAAATGAGATAGAATTTCGGGTTAATCGACCGGCGATCGATTTATCGATTTTCCGCGTTCCACGACGCACGGCCAATCGATATACGCAGATAAGCGGGATGAAAGCTTGACGCGCTCATTGGCACGCTCATTTCCGCGTATTGAATTTTCAATTGCTCGCCGGATGAGCTATTCTGCACCGTGTACTGTCCGACCGTTCGGTACGCACAGTCAAATTTCAATTGTTAACCGGATGAGTGTTTCTGAATCCAGCATATGCCACGAGATGAGATTTTGCCTCTAAGAATAGACTTAATTCTTATGTTCGTCGTTTTGCAGATGAAAATTCATATAATAATTATAGAAATTATGGTTAAAAAGGAATATTAATGCAACTTTAACTATTGCCATAAAATATATTAATATATTAAATTTCTCAACAATTTAATTTATATTTATCGTAAAGTATATAATTTAAAACAAAGTTTATTTTGAAAATAGTTGTCAACAAAATTATTTTAAAAAATAAACAATATTAGGGTATCATCTAAAGAAATTAATTTTTTAAGGTAGGAGTCGCGTAAAAATGTTTAAGACAGAATTTCTTATAAATTTGTACAAATCTTCCTTGAGGTATTTGTATGCCAAATTTTATGAAAGCTCTACCATCTGGTAATCCAGACATTAATTGTTAAAAGTCGTCACATTTTTTTATCTCTCATAAAAGAGCTCGTGTTAAAAGTGACAATTTTTAAAGATAAATATCTCGATAACCACGTGGTGAAACCTCTTACAATTTTGCACACATGTTAATATGATGTCAAAAAAAAAATTTTGAAAAAATTGATGATATACATATTTAGTTAACACGTACAGCCAACTTTTGAATAGACTGTCACGGGACTCCTTACTTAAGAACTGCATGATCTGACATCGAGTTTCAGCAGAAAAAATAATGATTTTGAAGATCGTGCTTATGAAAAATATTGAACTTTTTAAAAATCGAACGTATATAAGTATGAAAAATTCGATTATACATCGTAATTATATTCATTTTATAATTATTGCAGATGATATTTGCTAAAAAATCGTAAACTTTCAACCAGTTATAGACCTACATTAATACTTAATTATTCCCCGATATTTATAAGTTGTTTACGACGGCTGGAAAAAATCGATTTTTCGTATTTATTTGAATAAAACCATGAGAAATGTTCTCAATTCAAATAAAATAAAATATTCATGGTTGTACGTGTCTGCAAAGCGTACAGCATTGCTTGGGCGTACAGTGAATTTCCCGCAGAAGATACACTCAGACACTCGAGTGAAACTTCATTATCATGTGAAAAAAATCGCGGAGTGTTACTGCCGTGATAAGGATTGTTTGAGGAAAACATGATTGCGCGGCTCATCCCTGTTCAAGATTGGATCGGTGGAAAATGGCAGGCGAAAGAGGAACATTTCCATTTCGTTCATTTCAACGGTCAACAGGTTGAAAAATATAAATCTCGACTTGAAAATCGAAATTTTTGCATTTTCATTCGAAACGAAATGTGCAATAAGAACTTACCTCAAGAACACAATTTATTTTTATTGCGAATTTACAATAAAAATTGGCATGGCGAAATAAAAATCAGGACTTTGAATAAATTGCGATAAATCTCTTGGAATTTTTTCGCAATGTTTGTCCACTTTTTTCAGGGAGCCCCGAGCGATAATGCCAATGTCGTGAAGTTCTTCTAATCTTTTAACCGTTTGTGTACTTTTTTAATCACAACACGTGTTCTTCTGATATAACCGAAAAAATTCACAAAAAGAGGTGCACCAACCGAAAAAACAAAATATTCTCGAGGACAAAGATGAATAAATTATTCTCATGTTTAACAAGGGCGTTCAAATTGCTTTTTCGTTGAACTTTTAATTAATAATCTCGCAAAGCTTCGCGAATAGCTTATCAGTTTGTGTCCTTATAACTTTTAATAAGCCGTTTCGTAATTTACGCTTGTAAAAAGATTACCGTCGCTTATTCTGCATTTTTTTTTTCTTTTTCGAGCTTAAACAAATTTTCAAAACACTTTTCAACTATTATTTTCGTAATATTCTCTGAAAACAATGGACTAAATATAGCTTACGGTACTTTGGTTATTTGTGATCCGTATCAAAAAAGGGGTTACTCCCCTTCACGGAAAAGTATAGTGTTCATAAAAAGATAGAAATCGCTCCCAGAAACTTTTTTCTTAAAATAAAAATAAGGTACGCTATAAGTAATGAAATAATGGTCCGCCATATTTGTGTTCTTGATATTGTAGATTTTTTAAAATTGGATATGTTGTCACTCTATTGGATGGTAAATAAAAAATAAAACAAAGAATTGAGATCATGCGTAATAAACCAAGAACTTATATAAAAATTTGCTTTTTTGATGACTACAAGTTCTTATATAGCAGTTAATTGAAAATTAGATAAATAAAGATGGAAAATTATATTTTGTTCGGAACTTTTTGAAAAAATTTTTGTTCCCGAAAAAACTGCCAAGACACGTATGCAAACGTATGAACGATTTTCACTACAATATTTTTTTTTCTCCAAAACTAAACGCCAGATTCTGTCAATTTTTAAAAATAACTTCTTCTGAAGATACTCTAACATTATAAATTTTTAATAATTTTCTTAAAATCTTTTCTAGTTACTTTTATGAATGATTTTTAGAATATTTAACATGTATGTTTATGTAATAAAATCTCTGAACTAAAAAAAAATATCTCAAAAACTAATCGATAATATTACTCGACTTTTTTTTATTAATTTGTTCTATTTTTTGCGAGACATACATATATATTTTTTTATCAAAATTTTCATAATCAAGCGGTTGTTTTTTCGTGAATAGGTTTAAAAAACGAAAATAAAATTTAGCTCGTAGTTTTGATTTTTTAGGAGAAATATCCATTTTCGTTTTCATACCCGGATATAAGTGCACAGGCGACGATTGATTTTGGTTCGTGGATAAACGAGCTACCATCAGGCGTCATTATGACGTGAAAACAATCAAAGACGGATTCTCAAGCGCGACGCTCGATAAGGCTTTTCCTACGGGATATTGACCCAACCAAGGTGTGTTTACTCCTTCCTCCGTATTTACATTTGTGCTCGATTCACAGCATTTCCTAACAGGGCGATACGGTCGTCGCTCCCGATTGTTGTATTTGAATGGCGAAGAATAAAAATTTATATAAAGTTCTCTTCTACAAAAAATAAAATTTTTTGTACAATTGACGAAAAAATATAGTATTCTTTTGTGTCTTACTGTAAGAGATGTTTGTACAAAAAAATTAAGGCGAAAGAATATTGTAATTTATCGTATGAATTTTCTATGAGAATAAGCAATGATGAATCTCATCAACTTTGGAATCGAATAAATCATACACTTACAAACACAATACCAAAAATGTATCCAATTATCATACATGAATAAATATTGCGTATATTTTTGAATCTAACAAAATAAGTGATAAAAATAACTAAATTACGTTCAATAAAAAATATACTTGGTGATAGAAAAAAAAAATGTGTTTCTCAGATTACCCTACATTTTTTTAATTCAATGAAATGTCGATATTGGTATTGAGTTAATTTAAAGCTTACCCGTGCAGACTCTTCTCGTGTCCGGTGTCTCCGTCGTTAGAACGAGGCGACGTTCGATTTTTCCGTCACTTTCCGGCTGGCTCGTTCTTTCGGCGTTCTCGTCGCTTTCCTCGTCAGTGCTCACGGTTTTTGGCATAACGCAATTGAACTTGTACTGCCAGAACTCGACGAACCAGGGATTCCTCGTGTTGTTGAACGGATTGAGAGAGAAATAGTGATCGTCGAATTCATTTATATAGGGAGAATATATTCTTATGGATAGGCTGCCCCATGCCTCGCTCTCAAAGTTCTCGACTACGTCGTCGCGATCGGCCCAGCCGTCGCTGTGAAAAGAAATTCATACCAATAACTATACAATACAATATCATTTTTAATATTTCATATTTATTTTTCTATTTTATATTATGATAAAATGGCATTTATTTTATAAATAAATAATATGAAAATAAATATAAGTATTAAATAATATTTAATAAATAATATTATTCAGTGCAGAGCGATAGAAAAATTATATTTCACTCGTGTAGCTCTTAATATATAGTATTTTTGTCGAAAGCGAAAATTCGCGCTTTTCCTTCACTTTTATACTTTTTTTTCTTGAGCTCGACGAAAACCGGAATAGGTTATTTGCGAGAAATGAATCATTTATCGAGCAAAAGTGATTTTCTAGAATGAATGAGGGAGCAGGAGAAAAAAAAAGTGGGGAGGATGAGGAAAAAAATTGTGCGAGCGCCCTCGCGACTTTTATCAAATATCCGAGATCGACCGGGAAGTGTATCGGGAAAAGTTTGTCGAAGCTTGCTCGCATAGGACGCGCAGATTCGGATGAATGAAATTGGTGAACGCAACGCGACCGCAATTATCGAGTTTCGTAATTGAGGCGAGGGGTAGGTAGCTCGACGATGGAAAATTCTGTTTCCGCGGGAAAGCGCGGAATTCGCGGGGTTACTGGAGTTCTTCGTTCTCCACATCCGTTCGATAACTAACTTCCGCTTTCTTGCCCCGAGTATTCCCCTCTTTCGTCTCCACCGGAAGCCCCGATTCGAGAAACGGTTCAAGACAGCGAAATCAAATGTCTTCCCGAGCGAAATACAAAAGCTTTTCAAAAGCTTCGAAGAAAATTCAAATCAGATTCCTGGGTTTTAAGTCCCAGTAATTAACGTGCGCTCTCATAATGGAGCACAAAAAATTGTGATTTTAAGCAATAAGCATATCATCTCGACTTCTCTATATATGGTGAAATATATATTTTTAAATTATAAAGAAGGTTTAAAGTAAACGTTCCGTTGAACAGCTAAAAGGCTTTTCTCAATTTATCTTTATTTAAAAAATATTCAAACGAAATAATCTACTTATAATTCACATCTAAATTATGCCTTAATTTTAGATAATATTTTTAGTAAATAAATACTTGAACGTTTGAATATGTATAGGATGTCCCAATAGTTGGACAGAAAATCGACCCTGTCTCTAGAGTTGAGCGAGTTTTTTCCCATAAATTATAACGTTGTGAAAAATGCACTTCTTCATACAGGAAAAATTATTTTATTTTATTGATTTTATTGATAAACAAATAATTCAAATATTAAAAATAATATGGCGAAAATTGTCCAACTATTGGGACATGTCAAACTATTGGGACGTTTACCTTATATATACAAATTTTCAGAGGTATTGTAAGAAAACGATTTTTTCTGTAAAACTACATTGTGGTAGTTTGATAGCAAAAGCCATTTATTTTGCATAAAATAAAATAATTGTAATTATTTTAAAATTAAAAGTTTAAAAACGAAATAAACCGGATCTGGCGTTTAGAGATATAATTAACGTTACATTTTAGTAACTTTTCCGTATGAACACGGGTTAAACATCACAAAAAATCTTCCTAAGAGCAATTGCTTGAAAACGAATTTTAAGAAAATTTATAGACATTTTTGCAATATCTTCTAAAGAAATTACTGACCAACACAGGCATCACGGTAGGAAAATTATACGTAACTTTTAGAAAAATATATATAACTTTAAAAATTGAGTTAAAATGAGATAAATTATAATATAATAATACTAATTATTTATAATAATTTCAATACTTCGTACATAAATTTCTATTACATTAAAAACAGAACAGTAATGAAGCATCAAATCCAAAATATCAAAAACAGCGTCATAGCAAAATGATTATTTCTCGTTTGAAACAACATTTGCGCTAATACGAAAATAAAAGTTGTATTTAAAAATTGATGAAAAAAAAAAAAAAGGAAAGTACCTGCCGATGAAAACGAATCGTCCGGTGAGGTTGAGCCGTTTGGAAGCTCCGAGAAGTCCACGCATGGTCATACCCTCGCAGAAGCAGACGACGACATTCGCAAAGCGATCTTGGTCGAGGTTCGTCAGGACGCCGTCAAAAACGGATTCCTCGGCGGTCGAGAGTACGGCGTCCTCCCTCGCGACGCAGACTCCGCTCTTCTCCGCGAGTTCGCGAAACGCCTGCATCCCGCTTTGCCCATAATTTTCTGCAGGAAATAAGTATTATATGCACAGGAATAAAAAAAAAAGTGTGTGGAATAAAAAAAAAGTCGTCTCGATGCGAAGAGTCTGACATGATTATCGCAAAAAAGTGACTCCCGCGCGCTTTTATCCTCCCCGAGTATCGCGGACGGGATGAGAGTCTCGGGAATACGGAGCTTACGCTCGTAATCTCAACAGAATTTAAGATGGATCGAGTACCGTGGATGAAAAAGTTGATGCTCGCTCGCGAGGAATCGATGTTAAACTCGTTCTCGAAGCGTTTATCCCGCGTAAACTTTTTACATGTAGATTATTCCGGAAACAGTTTTCCTCCAGACTATGTTACCCTCGTGGATAAAAATAGAGCGTCATGCATTTTTCATCATCAACTTATTATTTTTTGTTCTATATATACTCGAGAATTTTACTATGAATTTGAACGATATTTTATATTTTTCTTCGACATGTCACATGTGTCTTTACCTTCAAAAATTATTTTTTATGCATCTTCTTTTCAGTTTTATCATCAAATATTTTGTGATAATCATGTGTATACTCGAATCTCGATTATTGTCACAATAAGATTTAAAAATATAATGATGGAGTATCTTTTATAAAAAAAAAATAGGAAATATGATGAAAAAAGGACGCTGATCATGAAATAATACAAGTAATGTACTCCAAAATTCTAAACCCTGGAAACCATTTTTGAATCTTTTATATATAATTCGAAAAAAATAATAATCTTTCAACAAATATCGAGTAAATTTTTGTAGTATGTGCCATATAGTATACGATCGGATTATCTCAAACTTCTTTATCGATTATTTTATATTAAATTATTTTACAATTTATTTTTAATGTATTTCAGTGTAAAAAATGTGATGTTAAAATGGTGTTGATTTAACACCGTTCTTAGTCTGTATAGTTCCCATCGTTTGGTGTAGAACGGTATAGTGCGTTAATAGATGTGATTTGATATGCTGTGTTAAATCAGTGTAAATAATTGACATCGCGTAAAATTAATGAAGTAACACTTTTCTTGCTAATACCATTCGGTGTGAATAAAAAAGAGATACAGATTAAGCAACTCAATAATATAAAGAATATTTTGAAATAATATACGTTTCGATTTGTTTGTAAGGTTCATGCACATTATATGCAACTTTGTTCGTAAAACATTTCATGTTAACAAGTTCGTAAATAATTTTTTGTTCTTCTTCTCTCTCTGAATGCAGAGATTTACCCTGATGTAGGGTAATTTACTACGTAGATTTGTTTTTTTTTTTTAATTTTTTGTATACTAATTTTTTCATAATATAGGTCATGCTTATTTCATCGATGGTGCAATAAACATTGTCCATTGAAAAATTTTTCATTTCTCAGGAAAGTATCGAGCTGCTGAAATCCCTATTGCTGAAAATATCGATTTTTAACTCCGTCGTGAAATCAGCAAATAACACCATGCACTCTACATCTTTTACCAAACACACCGGTGTTTTCCATTTACCACTCACACAATTTGGTTAATACCGTGATATTTTTTACAGTGTACATTTTGTTACGTTTTTTACAATACATTTAGCTATTTATTTGATTTTTTATTGATTATTTTACGTTAAATTATTTTATAAAGTTATATTTTATTGTTTCAAATTCCTTGATACTCGAATGCAGAGACAAGTATCTATAAGTATACATATATACTCGTGTATAAAATGGTACGTCGTATATATAAAGAGAGGCCAAATGATCGATCGAAATACTATCGGCGAATCAGCAGATTCGTACATACGAGTTTCGTTGTGATTTACGCAAGAAAGGGGAACAATGTCACCGGGAATCTTGACAAACGATTCGATTAATTTACTGGTCGGTGATCACGGCGTATAGTATTCGAGGTCAAGGGCCAAACGGAGCGGATACGAGAAGGGTTTGTTAATCGGGCAATATGCTGAGTGCAAATGCCATCATCATCGAGCTTCGAAACGACACAACCGCGAGAATCAGATTGCGATTCGAGATCCAACTTTGGTTTCAAAATCCTTTAAAAAGTACAATTTTTTCGCGTATACAAAATTTTCGCGTATACAAAAATTCGTTTTTAATTCGTTTGTAAAAAATCACCTAAATAAAAATATTCGCAATATTGATTGAAATTTAGGGGAATAGATTATGTCATGTCAAATGAAAATTTATGGGATTTCATAGTTTTCAAAATTATACCTTCATTTTATTATTTTATAAAACTTCATTTCAAAATAATGTAAAATTGAAAAAATAATCAAAAATTATTATATTCAAAATAAATTATAAAATTGAAGTCAAAATTATATTTTTTTCGACATATACAACAAAGTAATTCAAGTTTTCCTTCTCAGAGCGACTTTATAACTTAAACTGATCTTTTTTTTTCGATGCTTCGACTAAAATTTCAGCTTTGAATCCGCTCTTCCGTTATCTTATTCTCATCGCGGTTAAAAAGTCTCTCCTCTCCCTTGTCCTATTTAATTCCTATGGCATGGAGATCCACTTCGAATTTTCTCTTTCCCGCCTTCTCTTCATACAGTAAACTTCACAGGGACGCATTATCCAGGGACCGTTGAACTTCGAAAACTTTCCACGAATCGTATTTCTCTCTCGTTTTCTCGTTATCCGACCTTTCGTTGTAAATTATCAAGTTTTTCTTGTACGACCGGTAACGACTAGATGTACACACTCATATTATATCATCCATGACTATAATTTCGTACGAAGCTTTTCATTTCTCAACAGTGATGCAAAAAAATTCCCATTCCAGTGAGTCCCTCTTCATGAATTTCAAACGCAAAAAATATAATGCTGTATTCGCAATCAAGAAGAAAATTCACAAGTTGAGAGATCATCACGAAACAAAATTATTCTAAATAAAAAAACTATATATTACGAATGAATGGTTAAAGACTTCTCAAATTCCAAGGTTGCTAACATTTTGCATTGTTCCTTATTATGGAAAATACATTTTCCCTAAATATGAATTGGAAAAATAATATTATTGCATTTTGCATTTTGTATAACAGTAATTTTTCTAAAACTTTTCTTGATCAATATTCTTTGAACAATAAAAAATACTTAAATTGTTGATAAAATATGCTCAAGCCACTAATTGATAGCCAAAGTAAGGTACAAAAAATAAGCTATTTTTTACGAACTGAATGTCAAGAATTGATTTTTTGTTGGGATTGTCTGGCCCATGAAATTATCTGTCATGCAAATCATTTCATGCAAGTACTTCCTTGAAAGATCTCAAAAAGAAGAATGTAGATTTCTGAACCTTTTCAACGAGAGATTACAATCGAAACTTTGAATAGCATTCGCGCATATTACTTCTCCAACACACATATACATATGATATGTATACTAGGGTGGTCCAAAAAAAATGACTATATATAATTTTACTTTTTCGCGGACAGACGTTTAATATCTTTAGAGTGATAAAAAAAGATGCAACAGAAAATTTCAGCCCTTTAAAAAAATGTTTAGAAGTGGCGATTTTCAATGTTTTATTTTCGATTTAAATAACATTGGAAAAAAATTTTTTTTCATTCAGAAATTTGTAGCATATTTTTGTACAAAATTTGACGCTCTACAAAAAAGGTCTCTTCTAATTTTTCTATAAATTGACTCCTTCAAAAACAATTCGAGATTAAAGTTGAAATTATGTAAAAATTCATTTTTACAGGTATAAATCTGTATAATCCCCATAAAATATTATGGGTTTTTTTATAAAAAATTTTAAGTGGTACAAAATCATGTCATTCAATCATTTTATAACTTAAGGAAAAATTTTTTCAACCAAAAAAAAGGCTCTATAGCAATATTATCACGTACAATATAAAATTACTTATACAAAATTACTAGTAAATTTTTTCGCTGTATTAATTAGTTGAAATATTTACATTATATTAATTTTATACAGATTTACACATGCAAAAGTGAATTTTAACTCAATTTCTACTTTAATCTTGAATAACTTTTGAAGGAGTCAATTTATCGAAACATTGCGAGAGACCTTTTTTGTAGAGCATCAAATTTTCTACAAAAATATATAAAGGCATGTACGTAAATTACTCTGTCATTGAGTTACAAAATTTCGAATGAAAGAAAAAAAATTTCCAACGTTATTTAAATGGGAAATAAAAAATAGAAAAGTGCCACCTCTAAAAAATTTGTTTAAACGCTCAAATTTGGCGTGACATCTTTATTTACCATTCCGAAAATATTAAACGTGAAAAAATAAAATCTTTTAAATATTTTTTTTAAATAAAATATCCGCGAAAAAATAAAATTAGTCATTTTTTTAACCACCCTATAATGTATGCAGAACACCCATATTTCAATAATAAACCATCGTCCTTCAAAATCAATAAAAAAATATTCTAATATATGATTCTCGAAGAATTCATATTCCAAATAAGATCTCCTTTCCAGGCAGCTGAATACTCTCGAAGAAATTTCGTTTTCCGATAGTATTCTTATCTCTCTCTCTCTCTCTCTCTCTCTCTCTCTCTCTCTCTCTCTCTTTCGTCCTTCCAGACACTCTTATAAACGAGCAAACGTCGCACGCAAATCCAGGTTCGACGTATCGATAAATTAATACTGGCAACTGGCAACTATTTTGAGTCGGATCGATGGTCGCGATACATATATCCAAAAAGAGAATAACGACAGATTTTCCTGCGTCCGTTTTCAAGCTATACACATTTAATTTTATATTGATTCCGTAATCGGAGCTTTGTCCGCGGCGGAATTGTGATCAGCTCGCAGTAATTCACTCGAGAGCGCTAATTGCTTGCAATCAAAGCTCTCCGTTCCACGTATAAGTTACTCACAAACGGTTAAACCGTTTGAAGTTCGTGCGGTATGACCGAGAGATGCGGGCCCTGTTCGACGTCTACCGACCTCATCTCGGTTAAATACGCTGCGAAATCTCACCTGATCCTGAAAATTCTCCCCCGAGGCAAGGAAAACGCATTTTTTCCCGTGTTTTTGGTTTTTTTCGCTTTACGATCATTTCATTTTCATTTTCACGCGCCTGTTTCAGTTCCTGCGCGAGCGAGCAAACAGGCTTCGTTATTTTTTTTTTTTTTCATTTGCTCTCGATTTTGTCCTTGCTTCGTTTTAATCAGGAGCCGCGACGGCAAAAAATGTTTACAAATTTGTTTGCTCGACTCGGAAAAACACATCGATACGCCTCGATGCTTTGGGCTTTACTATACGCTTCTATATATATATATAATCCGTCTCGTGCACAGAAAAAAGCGACATCTAATTTATTATATCGAAGCCAGCAGAAAATCGTCTCGAGAGATTTCGAGCCATTTCCGTGATTAGAAAGTCGTAATGTATACTCAGTAATTCGTTCAGTTTTTAATCTTGCTAAATTCTTATACATTAATTTGTTTTAATGTTCCATGACGAATTGATTTTTGAAAAAAAATGCGAAGAAACTGATTTCTTCGCAACCTGTTTTTACTACGTTGGTTTTTTTTTGTAAAATAAACAAGCAGTTCTCAATTTTTTATTAAAAACAAACTTCAAATCGATTTTTTGGAAAAATAAGGCGAAGAAACTGATTTCTTCGCAACCTGCTTTTACAACGTTGGTTTTTTTTTTGTTAAACAGACAAGCAGTTCTCAATTTTTTATTATAAATAAACCTACTCGCGTTAACAAATTTTCTTTCTCCTGTCACGAAAAATATGTTAATTTTTTATAATTTATTAATTTTATAAACAATAATTTGAAAAGACTCACCATCGGTGTTTACGATGGAGACATAAGTCCAATTGAAGTACTGCACGAGGTCGACGAGTAGTTGAGCCTGATAATAGTCGGACGGTACGACACGAAGGAACGTCGGGAATCGAGTCTTATCGCTGAGATCTCTCGAAGTTGGCGAGTATCCTATCTGAAAATGAAATTCGACGGGAATAGAGAATTAACCGAAATTCATTGACCCCGCCGTATATAGTGATTTATATTTATTCGTTGACGATGAATAACGGAATCGTTCAACACTCGATCATTAATTATGAAAATTTAATCATTGCCCGAATAATCGAGCAGAGATTGTTCGGTATTGCCTTATATTCTTCGCAAACATATATGTACTGCACGATGTTCTCACGCACCCGGAACGATCCAATTTGCGGAAATTAATTTCCGCGTAGCTCCACGTTCGCCGCGATAAGAGATACGAATGTTACGTATTCTATTCATATTATTATGAATTATGACATTTGTATTAATGAACCGTGTATACATTTATTTCAATTATTTCAATTGTAAATATTCGTGAGATTTATTTATTATTTCGAAAATTCTTTTATACAAAAATAATAGATAAAAGTTGAACATTTGAAAATTTTTCCTCTTCACACCTTTATTCTTTAAAAATTTAAGATAGTTCTATAGTTTTATCGATTATTTAGGATTTTGTTAAAAATTGGTACAGTAATTCTTTGATATATTACGTATATGTGTACCAAATTTTAAGAGGTTTCACTACGTTGAAATTGAGATATTTCATGTTAAAAATCCCAATGTTCAGTGCTCTTTCATAAGAGCCTGTGTTAAATATTTGCGATTTGCAATCCTAAATATCTTGAAATCTAGATGGTGAACCTTTTTAAAATTTAGCATAGCTCTTTATTGTACTTCAAAGAAGCTTCCTCAAGTTTTTTTTTTAAATTCTAAGATTATGATTTTTTTAATTTTTATACATACGTGGCAAGTACAGGTCACCTTTGATTACCTTGAATTTTGAGTATATTGTTCTTAAAATAATTTGCAACAACTTTTCTTAATTGACTTAAGCTCAAAAACCACATGATATCGAGATAAATTGAGATAAAAACTTTTGATTTGACTGTACCGATAGAACTATATACCTTAAATAAAATAAAATCTGTTTTAAATTCACATCTAAATAACTATATTTTGATTTTAAGTAATTACTCAAAGTAAACAAATAATGAAACTTTGAATGTGCGGGTGTCCAAATAGTTGAAAATTAAAATTGATCCCGTTTATAATATTAAACGAGTTTGTTCGAATAGTTAAATGCTATCAAAAGTATAACACGTTGCATGAAAAAAAATTATCCATACATTTGAGTCGAAAAAAAATGTTTAAATTTTAAGTAAAACTGAGAAAGTATCGTTCAACGTTTGATACATGTTGAATTATTTTTGGAACGTTTACTCCGAATAAGCGAAAAGTCGTATTTACTGACCTGTGGAATCGAGAACAGTTGGAGCAAATTTTGGACCTGAAGAGCTGCCGAACTGGAGCCTGGTCCGATCACTCCGACGATCGGAGCTTTTGACACTGGCGATTCGGTCTGTGAAAAAAAGTTTTTTTTTTAAATTTATGTTTATAAAATTATCCAAATTTTCTTTATATTAGTTGTAATTTTAGTTTTCTTGACAAAAATCATTAACAATGTGTTTTTCATACTCTCAAATTAACATTATTATTATTTTTTTCAACTTCCTTTTCTCCATATTTTATGAATTAATCGTTTCTCACGAATTTGACACAAAAGAAGTGATTATAAAATCAATATTATAATTTTCTTATTAGAATAAAGGAATCTGCATATGTAATTTTTAGTTCAATTTGATCTCATTTGACTCCAAACAACTCTTCGAGCTACCTATCAAAAATATACAAACGTTTTCATCAACTTGAACGAAATTTAATTAATTTAATAGTACTTTATGGTGAGATAAGACAAAGTATTTTTATATTTAAAAACTAAATTGTTTCTATTTAAAGGGCAAACTATATTTTTACAAGAGAATATTTCTATCTTGAGTTAAAACTATTTATATTTTTAGTCATAAATAGTAATAATTTAATTAATTGTAAAATTTTTTAATTAGTATAATTTACCTGAACGGTCGAGTCAACTTGACAAGTACTCGATTCACCATTCGACGGGAGCTGAGACTGAGTGAGAGCGGGCGTTATCGCGTCTCGCACAAGCTCTATGCTCTGCTGAAGGGAGACCGGTGCGGACCAGCACGAATCGCGTGCTTCCAAGCCCAAAGTTACACCTAAGCACGAAAGTTTTCATGAAAATATTTGGCAAGCTTTCCAGGACGTGCTACACAGTATTATCTCTTATGCGAAAACATTAATTTAAAAATTTTTTCCACGATATATAACAATTTGTCTAATGAATTTTGTTTTATTCAGTTAAAGTATTATAATTCTATGAGTCAACAAATGTGTGTCTTATAATTATATCGAAGAATTGGTTTTTTTTAGAATTTAGACTTTATATTTGTACTATAAATTTTTTAATGTATTTCCATGTATATTTTAAAGATATATTTAAGGTATATTTTGAAGATAACTTTTCTACATACGTAGCAAATATACAATAAATTTCTAAAATAACATTTCTTACAAATTTTCACAGGCGGTTTTCTTTAATGTCATATGAAAACGATAAATGATGATAAAACGTTATCCACAGCTCTATATAGTATAATACCCCAAGCATTGACAGGTTTCCCAACCTTAATCAAAACAACAACTTTAATAAAAGTTTTAACGTTACTAAATATACTTTTTGGATGACCACGATAAATCTCAATACCTAAAAATTTGACCCTTTATTTTAATATTCGTTAATTATAGTAAAAAGCATGTTAAAAATAAAATAGTAAAAAGTATAGAACTTGACTTGCAAGACATCCTTAAGAAGGACGAGAAAGTGTTGCAACGAACCTGGCAGAATGGTGTTATCGCGGTTTATCTTGTCGAGCGTTATCAGAGCGGTCTCGACGCGTTCAATTCCGTAGAGTTCGCGGACAGTGCCGCAAACAAGAGCGCCTTGTCCGCCGCTTGGTGCCCGATGGACGCTGAACAACGCTCCGATAATAAGATCGCCTCTGACGCGAGCCGACGGGTCGCCCTCGACCGAGCCAATCCCCATCGTCGCAAAACCCAGACAAATCGTCAAGAGCGCCCGAGCCTTCGACATTTTGCCGCTTGAAAAAACGACATCTATCTCCCTATCACGGCTTTCGTCTCCCGCTCCAATCCATTTTTTTTCCTCTCTCACTATATTATTCCTTATTACACTTCGCTTACGAAGAAAAAAAAATCACTCTTCTCCGGCCATCCCTTCGATTCATCTTCCACGACGCTCGCACGACCGAATTCCCGTCACGATCGACAAAGTTCTCGCTGCAAATTTCGCGCACGTGCCGAACATTATCCACGATCCCGATTCATTCTTCTCCTCCTTCATCTGCATCAACAATACGAGAGAATTCGTCAATGGAATACTGTAGAAAACTTATTCAATAAGCGACAGTGGGTGCGTCGGTTAAAATTCAAACCATCGCGTTTTCATTTCGTATATTGTGTACCTGAAATTAAATCTATGGAGAGAATTTTATACGAAAAATAAAATAAACGTAAACGTTTAAGGTAAACGTCCCAATAGACGGACATGTCCCAATAGTTAGACAATGTTTGCTATATTATTTTTAATATTTGAATTATTGTTTTCTCTATAAAATCGTATGGATTATTTTTTATAGACGAAGAAGAGGTTTATTTATTTTCATAATGTTAATTTTTATTGAAACAAATTAGCTCAACCTTGGACACAGGGTTGATTTTCAGTCTAACTATTGGGACATCCTATACTTGTTCAAACGTCAAGTATTTATTTACTAGAAATATTGTATAAAATTAACGTACAAAATGAGTTTCGGATCGCTAAAGTAGCAGACAATATTGTTTACATGTGAATTTTAAGCAGATTTTTTTGTTTGTATATTTTTTAAATAAAGATAAAGGGTGAAAACCCTTACTGTCCAACTATTGGGACGTTTACCTTATGTTGAACACAGTAATAGTTCTTAGGATTTTTTAATGCAAAATGTACAGCTAATTTGATCATTTTATAAATGCAATTACGATATTTTGGACGCAAAATATTTAAATTTTTCAAAATTGTTACCACAGTATTAAAAGATAAGTAATTTTTCCTATAAATTTTTCTCCATATATTCAAAGTGACAAACAATTTTTGAGATATACTTTTGTAAATATAATCGAGAACCTATTTGAAAAATTTCATGATTGGTCATCGAGAAATTAATTATCTATTAAATAAAATTTTTATTCGAATGACCAATAATATATACGATTATAATTTAGTTTTATTAACCATTCATATTCTCAGTTCAAATAGAATTTATTTCTCCAGCAATACCATTTTAATTGAAACAACAATAAAATTACAATAACCAAAAGTAGTATTTACGTTATTCGAGTAAAATTTTTTTCCTCGTGCGGTTGAGTTCCAAAAGGACCCAAATTGTATTTCGCACCCGAGTTATATTTGATCATGCCAACCAATTTTTTTTTCTCATACTCTGTTGAGTTTCAATTGGATCTGGCTGTATTGAATTCGGAATTGTTCGGTGGGACAAATGTTCGTTTCCCCCGTGCGCTTGAATTTCATCAAAGTTGCACTCTTGGTCAAAGTGTCAAAGGATAATTTAAGGAGTTAATGGCGAATCTGGCGCTTGCTGTCTGAGCACGAGACTCGCAGGATCGAGCCTGTAAAAGAGCGTCTCCGCGTCGCTATAGGTGTCTCGAGATCCGACGAGACATGTCTTTCCGGCAAAGTGAGAAGAAATAAACGAGCTTCCGAGGGGAAAGGAAATTTGAGAGGAAGGGGACACGCTTTTCACGCGGGAGGAAGGAGAATGGTAATGGACGGGAGTCTGAGCCTGACGGGAATAAGGAAAGAGGTATAAGTGGGAAGAAAGATAAAATGTATCGGCGCGAAGTGCATTTCTGACTCGCATTCACAGTCCACGCTCGTATTTCGTCTCCGGCGCGTTACACCGTTTTCACATCTTTCCGCTTCATTTTCAGGGTCTCCTTTCCTCGTGTCCTTTAAACTCTCTTGCCCGACAATTCCCCTTACAAACGCTTTCCTGCTTCGCTCTTATTGCGCGCAATTCTTAACCCGAATTATGTCACGCTCCTGTTACTTCCAAAGAGATATG
Source organism: Cremastinae sp. A BG-2022a (assembly GCA_030522545.1). Lineage (NCBI taxonomy): Eukaryota > Metazoa > Arthropoda > Insecta > Hymenoptera > Ichneumonidae > Cremastinae sp. A BG-2022a. The sequence continues at coordinate 37,061 of JAPYYW010000921.1, forward strand.
AGAACGATCCTACTCCGACGCTCAATGCCTCCATTCGGCTCCGTAATAACATATCCGAGCGACAAAATAACCGCGAACACCATATTCGGGTGACAAAATATCCGCAATCGTAAGGTATTGTTCGATAGCTAAGTAGTGCCCTATTAAAAAGGAGTCGCTTCTTCTTCACGAAAACAATAATGTCCATAAAAAGGTAGAACATTACGAATTTTTTTAAATATTAACAGTAAGCACAAAAGAAACATATTTATGCTATTTTTATCGAATTTTCTTCACTTATTGTACTAAAATTTTTCAAAAATTGTACACCTTTTACATTTTACATTTCCCAAAAGTGGGATGATACTTGTTAGTTTTATTTTAAATGTTAGAATTCTTCCCATACTGGAACAAGCTCGTCAAAATAACTAAAAATATTTTAGAATAAAATTAATTGAAATAAAATTATATAATTAAAAATTAGTTTCACGATAATCATCAATATATATAAGGTGAACATCTTATAATTTAACTCATCTTATAACTTCAACGATACTTTGTACATTACACTTTAAATGTTTCAATTATTTTTATCCAATATTAATGTATGGATAATTTTTTCCATACAAAGAAGAGTATTTTCTCATTGTAACAAATTCATTTAACACTAGGGGCA
>JAPYYW010000922.1:0-47842 GCA_030522545.1 Cremastinae sp. A BG-2022a
TGTCAACGTTTTGTGACAATTTGAGTCAGCCCAAGCAGTTTCACTTTAAAACTTTTTTTTCTTCGACTTGACATTTCGACATATTGCCCTCTTTCAGTACCAATTTCATTCAAAATTCATACTACATACAAAAAACTTTATTCTAAAGTGGTGAGAAAAAAAGAAAGAAAATAAAGAAAAATTTCCAACAACATTTTTTTTTCTACATAATTTTTTCTACATAATAACAATTTTTAAAAGTATTCCCGAATAAACGGTTTTTTCGATTTATCTTAAAAATTAATATGAAAATTTGCGAACTGATAGGAACTGAGAATCATTAATTAATCACAAATTAATATATTAAAATTTGTGAATTTATAGGAACTGAGAATCATTCCACAAGACGTAAAAAACTCTTTCTCAAAAATAATTGTTAGAACGATTACTTTTTAAAAATAAAAAACATTATCAGCTTAAAAAAATAGATTTTTACATTGACATAAAAAATACTTTAAACTCAATATGCACAAAAAATTATAGTAGAAAAGTCGGTCTTAAAAATAATTGTAAAAAAAAACAAAAGTAAAAAGTGTCTTTAAAGTAAAAAAATGTTCAGATCTGAAAAAAAATTATTTTTATTTTCAAATAAAAAATACTCCAAAATTAATACGTACAAAAGATTACTTATATGTAATAAAAATTGTTGTGTATTATAAAAAATATATTCTTTTGGAAAAACAAAGAAATGATCTGTAAATAAAAAATCGAAGACCAGCTGCAGGTGAATTGACGAAGAAAAAGCGAAGGAGAGTATACGAATTAAAAAAAAAAAAAAGAAGCAATGATCGTCGCAGCTCATGCGATAAAACGGGACGACCATTATCGGGGATCAAAAAACTCGACATGGACACCTCGTATGTAATTTCGGGCGGGTTGTGCGCGCGCGAGTTTGGACACGGTAAACGTTGACACGTGGGCGCCAGGGGAGAAGGAAGCTTCGAGTATCGAGACAGATGCACCTGTACCGATCCATCAAAGCCCAAAAAACAGGGAGAGGGTTTGAGACAAGAAACGTGGACATCGCGCTCTTTTAGAATAATTTTACCCAAAAAAAATTTTTTTTCAATGACACTGTTGAAAAAAATGAAGAATATTAAAAAAAAACATTAAATGATTTTTTACTTGCATAAACTTTTACAATCGACGTGAATTTCAACAATTTCTTTAACTGTTTAAAGAAATTTCTTTATTGCAGAAAAAGACATTTTTCTGACTTAAAAATAGTATATTAAAACAGTCTCGAAATAATATGAAATGAAAAAAAAATATACTACGTAAGTTCTGTCAATATTTTATCAGTTTGATTAGATCTTTTTTCGACTTTACTAACTTTTGGAACAGACTATAATAATACCCAGAAGTGATAAATATTCGATTTAAATTTCTTCCTAGATAAATATCTTCATAAGAAAAAAGAATCTTCTATAATACTCTTTAATACAGATCATATTTTCTCATTTCGTGTTAAACTTAAAATTTTGTTTTAAATTTTAAAAAAAGTTAATTTAACGTCAATACGGTAACCAATTGAAAAATCTGAATAATAAAAACGATTACAAATGTAAGAGTGTTCGAGAAGGCATAAAACGTTAATAGATGGAGATACTCGGTTGGAAAGTGGCCATTAATCAGAAAGTGAATCACGAGGGATCCTGCCCACGATCTTATTGATGTCATGATGAATACGAGTGTCAAGAAAATCATAAAGAGGCTCCATTTAAGTATCACTGCAATTAAGAGAGCGGAAGAGTGAGTATCGAGTTTGTCTGAGATTCAGCCAATTGGATTACGACTCTAAATCCTGCGTATAATGGCCTTACGTTCATTCTGACGAAGAAATCGCTCAAGCGTCGGGCATTCGAGTCTAATGACCGAACAAATAGAGAAGAGGAATCTTACAGTAATTCCAATCCTATTGAAGCATTCCGAATGATATTGCCAGTAATAACCAGCTATCGGAATTTTTTCAAAAAATTCCTTATTTACGATCATTTTTATTTACGATAAGCTACAATTATCATTGTGCCATAGGGAATTTACACGTACGATTTATACTCGTTAAGTCTTTGATAACTGACGATTATTTTTCATTTTTCTTTTTTACATTTTCCACTTCAAAGTGTCTACAGAATGTATATTTTTTAATTTTTTTTACTCATGAAACCTTTTGAGACCATGAAATATTTTTCGTTCTTTATTCTAAATGCTGCTCTCACGAATTTTATCTTTAAATTTTTTGTATTACATACATAACGATGAAATTTTGTTCGCACATTTATTTAATGCTCTTCTCATGATTTTTTTTTGTATCGTGTATTTTTCACTTTGTTCGAACTTCTGAAATAAGAGTGTATCATTAATTCGTACCCTTATTCTGATCCGATTTTACGAGACGATTGCTAACCGTGCGTCATAATTTCCAGCTTGCACGTCGTAAAAAAATATGGTGCGCTTCCGCAGCTATTTCATCCTAACAAGGTAGTTAATTGATTGAAACGCGAGTTCACGATTACGGGACATCATTAGAGGCTCGATTGGCTGCCACGTTAAATATGCAAAATAGAGACTTGGAAACCTTTTCGGAACGGAGCGGAGAATGAAATTCGATACCGCCCTGGACAAGCATGCAGACTTTTATTTATATGATCAGAAAAAATCATCCCTTAAATATTAGGATTCTTTATTGGGTGTTAAATTTTTTTCATCAAGATGAAATTGATTGTGAAGAAAATATTTAAAAATCGCGTTGAAAAGATATATTTTCAAATTTTCATTTTAATAATTGATAAAAATTTATAAATTGTTTTAGTTTATTTGACGTAAAATTTACTACAGAATAAGAATTCAGATGAATTCTGAGAACTCAGATAACTTTTCTCATTCTGAAATAAAAATTAAGAAGAATTCAAAATGAGTTCTCATCCATTCAAATGAATTCTTCATCTGAATTGTCAGAATTCAGAGGAAATCTCCAGTCCGATTTTGTCAGAGTCTAGAAAAAATTTTGCTCAAAGATTACTATTATTACAATGTAAGTGCAAAAGTGCAAAGTTTAATTGTCTGCTAACTAATCTCAACCTACAAGCCCTTTAATCAACTATCTTGTTATTTGATTGTCATCAGTAGGAAATTTCATAAATCTATTTTTCCAAAGAAATTATCGTATTTAATAGAATCTTTTTTCAAAATCTTTTTTTTTATAATTTATTTTTATATACTTTCTTATTATTATACGAAAATTCTTATCTATTAATTATTTTTATACGTGTAATATGAATTATTTTTAAAAATAATAAAACCATAGAGAAATTATGAAAATTATGAAACAATAAATACGGCGATAAAAAAATTTGTGTACGCTTCGTACAAAATTTGAAGATTAAATCTATGCATTCATTTTTTTATCTGCTCTTATTCTATCAATATTTTATTAACTTCGTGTAGGCATAACGCGATACTTATTACACGCACTGTATACGTTTTGCGGTATTTTCGCGATTACTTCGACCCTTCAAAAAACCGGACGAGTATATACGGTCGCGCCAGCTGCTGGACACAGTAGCCAACAGGACGTACATTAATGTATCTCATAACGATCTTAATTTAAGTCGAGCAAAAATCTCTTGTCTCGACTGTGAGATCTTACCTTCGTGAGATCGAAAATATTTGAAAAAATATGGAAAACTTACTTATAAATAACAAATTTTCAAAAAATAAATCAGAATACATGAAATTTTGTCTTGAAAACTTTTCATATTCGTTACTGATTATTTGAAAGGGAATTTTTTTCATTTTTTTTTCAGATCGATATCGTTTACAGACAATTAAAAAAAAACATCGTTTTCCTGCTCAGCATTTCTATAAGTCGCATGAATAATTTAAGAAAGCGTGATATTTTCTCATCGATTAAATCGTAATTGGTCTTCAATTTTTATTGCTTCGTCTCGAGCTTATTCTCGTGCTATCAATTCCTTTGTTTCGTCTCAATTACTCATTAGCTATGGGCATCGATTAAGGATATAATATGACACGTTGAGTCGATTGTGAATTGTTTTCGTTTTTTATTCATTTTTTTTTAATTTCTCGAAGACTATTCTGACGTGGTAAAAAAATGATTGCTCAACTCCCGAAGGTCTCGTCCTGCTTTATGCGTTTATAATCCTTGGCAATATCGGGACACGATTCAACGATTCTCTAGATTTTCTCGATCGTTCGTTACGGTTATTAAAGACTGATTAATGGTCGTGCCTCGGGTCTCCACGACGCAAGCTCTCTGAATTCATTCGCCCACGTGTGTGTACGTAAATATCAAGCAAGGAATGATCGATGATTCGATGGACTGCCAACAAATAATTATAACGAACAATAAAAAAATTATTCTCTCGAGTGTAAACTCGAAAAAAGTAGAATCGCCGTTTTTAGAAAATTCAAGTCTTTGCATACTAAATTTTTCTCTTTGAACATCGATTTGTTATTTATTCACTTAACTTTTTTGACCATTTCTCGCCAACGATTTTTTATCCTTCTTTTTTTTATTTTTACAACTTTTTATGAACGTGCGATCCATCAATCACAAATTCTTCTTCTTGTTCGCCGAGCTACTTTTACGCTGCTTTATCATTTATTATTTTATTTTTTACAAATGGTTCACGATCTTTCGATATATAGTTCTATTTTGAGATATTCGTCGTATGCTGATCGCTTTTCTGATGAATGCTTCACGTGCAGAGTGCCTCGATGTAAGCATCCTTATAGAGATGCATTTTGGGAAGTGAATTGCGTAAATATTCGAGCAAATAATGCTCATGTTTATCAATGGTTTCCTTATTTATAAAGTAGAACTGTCACGCTTAGAATGAAATAGACCTTCCGAGATTCTAATTGGCTCTCAAAAATTTATTTTTGTTTCGATGGTTATTCCAACTAAATTCATAGATGTAAACTGACAGTTTACACAAAAAGAACTGACAGATTCTCAATTAGCACGCGCGAAGTTCTTAAAAAAATAAGTCGATAATCCCACTTTTCTTCAAAATAATAAAATTCATAGGAATATACTTTATTTAAGTTCCATTTCTCGCAAAAATCTTACGATTCGCTATAAATAGATTCAATGTTAAAGTGAACGGAAGTAAGAATTTTCGTATCATCGCGTTATGCTTTGATCACGAAAAAGAGCAATTTTTGATAATTAATTTCTCGGTAATAAAGTCGATGACCCACCCTGAAATTTTTCAGCAAGTTTATCATTTATAAGTACGAAAGCCTCTAATTTTTAAAAATAAATCTGACGAATTGTTTAAAACGATACGACCACCTTGATTGAAAACTAGTTCATTTTTGTTTATCGTTCGTCGTTCTTCCTTTCTTTCTTCCTTGATGAATGTTTCACGTTCGAGATGACTCGGCGCAAGAATTCGTAGAGGTGGTCCTATCTCTGGGTTTTTCTCTACTATTTGTGTCCTAGGTAAGGAAATGGTGTAATAAGCGAGTATGAGGAATCGCGGCGCGAGGGGTCGTGTTCCTCAGTGGGTAGTCCTTCCGCTGTCCGATGCTGCGAGATATATCGTTTATGGGCGTGGGGAATGCGCGTGAGGCATTTACAACTATTAAATGTGCACTCTCACGCGAATGTTACCTGTCAAACGAGATTTCAAGAATTTGTATGGAAAATTGCTTTGATAATCATCCCGTGAGCCTTTGTACCGTGCAAAAGTATTTTTTTCATTATCTCTACGTCAACAAAAAATTTTTAACGCCGAGGTAAAAATCTTCATACATGCAGCGAACGATTTTTCCATCGAGAGAGAGAGAGAGAGAAAAAAAAATCCAGCATCGGAGCTGTTCGTTTCCGCACTCGGATTTTATTTTCCCGCACCTTTGCTCTATGCAGATTTTTATGCTTTTGAATCGAAAGGTTATTCGACGCATTTGAAGATAAATACCCATTCGACCGTTGCTATTTAATTTTTTATCGAATACGCGAGTATAATAAAAAAATTACATTTTTAAATCTCCTTCTTATTTTCCACATTTTTTAATCAATATTTTATTGATGATTCTCCAGAGAATATTATAGGGATGTTGATATGTATAAAGTTTTATTGCATCTATTTTTATTAGTTAGAGTAATAATTATTGGAAAAAACATTTAGGAAAGACGAGTTCGTGCATTTATATGAAGAATTACATAACGACTTCGCATTATTTTAGACAAGTTGTATTTGGCATGGATAAATCGTTTCTTATACATTCTCATGCGGAAATTAATCGAGGTGATTAGATGCAACGTGAATAATTAATTCAGTGTCAACCATTTGTTCCAAATGATGTTCAGCTCTACAATTACGTGGCTTTTATCACTTATTAGCACACGATTCAAAAATAGCATGTATAAATGACAAAAAAATGAAGGAAAAATTTTCAAATGGGAATATAATGTTTTTTTATTGTTTTTTTTTCTTCAAGTCCGATCGTAATTACAAATGCGAACATTTTTCTTTAGAGTGCAATCATTGAAAACGTCTAATAGCCACACGTGACTAGGCAAACTGCTCGGTTTACGATCGTACGAAAGATTACGCTCTGTCAAAAATTCCCCGATCTGTTGCACTTTTCTACTCGGTTTCGCTCGTTAAGCGATTCCTCGCTCGTATTTCACGAGCACGCACACCCGGCCCGGTATTTCCTCGATTTATAGCCAATCAGGTATGATCGCGACGATAAATAACTATCAGCTTCGTTTGATACGCAAATATACAAAACGCCGAGAGAATAATTCACCGGCGGAAGAAAAAGTTTCTTTCGATTAAAAGCAAAAATATTATTTCCTATAATAAAAATTTACAATAATATACAAAAAAACAGTTCGAAATTTTAAAATGTTCTTCTTTTTCAATTCGAATACTCTTCATCTAAAAATAATTTGATTCTATCGTAATGTTTATAATAGTAACAATGAAATAATTAATTCATAATGTTTAAAACTGCATGAGAGAAAACGTTTGCATTCCTTAAAAAAAAATTTTAATAGAGTGCAAAAATAAGAATGAAAATTTGAGAATATCTTCTTAAAAGTTTGTATCGATATTCTTTAACGTCATACACAAGTGTGAATTAAATTTAAAGAAAAAGTATGGTCGAAATATTGATTGTTAAATATTAAAATTAATTCGTGAGGTTTGCATGTCTAAGAAAAAAAAAATTTTGATGAAGAGCAAAAATAAGAATGAAAATTTAACATTAACTTCTTAAAACCTGCATCAACGTTATTTGACGTCATACACAAGTGTCCATTAAATTTAAAAAGACAGGAGTCGAAATATTGATTGTTGAAAATTGAAATTAATTCAATCTTATACGCATAAAAGATATACACGTCAGTGTCTCGCTTCAAATCGAATCAGACGAACTTTTCGTGATATTCGCTATCTTTCATTACTCGATATCAAAAGTACTATCGGGTTTCTTGATTAATACTGACATTTTTAATATATAGGGATTTTCATTCAATCCAAAAACAAAAATATAATTTTTAGTTGCTAACGAATAGACTATCTTAAATATTGAACATCTTGATTACTATTGGGATCTGTCAACTGGGCGGAGATTAAAAAACATGGCGACCATAAGAGGATCATGATATGTAGTCATATGTAGTAATGGATGGCAAATGCATGTGCAATTTGTGACTGGGCTGGCACCAATCTCAAAGAATACAATTTTGTTTAAAGAAAACGCAATTTTGAGGCTGCACATAATGAAAATGTGGTAAAATTAGTGGAGTCAGCGAAGTGTCGTTGACAGTCATGCCAGTTTCAATCATCTCCAACTGCTTGTTTGATGAATTCTTTCAATCTCTCACATTGTACTTCATGTTCATTTGCTTTTTCTATCGAATAAACATTGCTGATTTTATTTTAACTAATAACTGAATAACTCTATATATTATAAATATCGCATAATACATATTTAATTACTATTAGAGAATTTGCTCTAAATACAGTTCGTTTTTTTGCCACCAGCTATCATATCGCCATCCGACAGATCCCGATACGGCTTAAATTAATTACACAATTTATTTAAACCTAAAAAACGTAACTCCACGATTTATTCACTTGGTTTGTAAATGAAAAAAATGCTGATGAGTGACGATGGCTCCTCAAAATAAAAAAAATATATAAATAAACATTTAAAAAAAGGAAACAATGAACGATAAATTCGGAAATTCAGTAAAACAGAATTCCATCGGGGTCGTAAAATTCGATTCGATCGGGTTCGCAGAGGTCTTAGATAATCGGGAGAGATCCAGGTGTTTTCTCGTCTCCGGCAGTACCTCAAATATTTTTATCCCAATTATCCACCTCAATACCCTAACGTATTACCATAAAACGATACATCGATAATGATAAGTAATAACCGGACTGGTAGGACATCGATAAATTTTCGCGATAAAGATCTGACTCGATTCCTGACATCGTGTCGATCGGTAATGAACTCTTCGCTCGCGTGCCTCCCTTTTTCCCTCTATAACTCTCATATACACTCTCCCGAGCCAGCAATAATTCGCGTATATTTTCTCTCTCTCTCTCTCTCTCTCTCTCTCTCTCCTCGCTTGCAGACTCGTCCATTTCGACTATAAAGAAAAGTCAGGTGGCCAGGAGCGATGCTGTAGGTGGTCATAATGAATTTGTGTTGAATTTATCGTCGTGTAACGATCGGCCGCGAAAAAGCGAAGGAGATAAAGAAGAGGATGGGAGAAGCGGAGAAAAAATGAGAGAAAGGGAGAAAAAAAGAGTGCTGAACGGTGTCGCGAGTGACCCACATATTTTTCGCACTCGCCCGTTCGTCGCTCGGCTTCTCTGTGCTCCGTGATGGATAGTCATTGAAACGAAGGCTCGACAGTCACCTGCCACCGCAATGGACACTCCATAAATGGTCGTGAAATGACCACAGGCCCGGTAAAGCATGCATCGCGCCCTCGCTCGATACTTATTCCGACGGAATGGTCAACGAGACGAAGAGAGAACATCTTTCTGGGACAAATATTGTTCCCTTCATATTCTCCTGCTTCGATCTCTTTGCAATCTGAGAACTTTTTTTTAAATTAAAGTTCTTCTGATTTTTAGATTCTATTCAAAGTCTTTTAATGACAGATTTAAATCTTCTTTAGAAAGATATGTATAAAGAGATTTTTTTTGTTTAAAAACTTTTTGTGAAATGTGTATTTATTGTAAGCTACTTATGTAAGCTTACAGAAAGATTATTGCAATTAATGATTAATTAGTTTTCACAATTTTGAATAAAAAAAACGTCAATCAAAATTTCACATACTAAAGAAAAATTTAATTTAATTAATTAAATAATTTAAAGATTCACAATACATAAAAAATATAAATGCATAGATATACATATTTTATTACATAAAAATTATTCTGATGGAATGGCCAACGAGACGAAGAGAGAATATATCTTTCTGGGACAAATATTATTCCCTTCATTCTCCTGCTTCGATCTCTCTGCAATCAAATTTAAGAACTTTTATTTAAATTGAAGTTCTTCAAATTTTTTTATTATATAGAAATTCTATACCTGGTAGACTAATTCTTCTTGAAAGATATGAAAGAAAATTTTTTTGCTAAAAAACGTTTAAGAAATGAATATTTAGTATAAGCTATTTATATACAACTCACAGAAAGCTTATTGGAATTAATAATTAATTCATTTTTTATTATTTTGAATGAAAAACTCCCCAATAAAAATTTCCAATACTTAAAACGAAATGAAATGAAATGAATAAAATAATTAAAATATTGAAAAATCCAACAAGTCTATTCCAAAGTATGAACTGGTCCAAAAAATTAACCAGTATAATTATAAAATAAACTTGAGTTAAAGAAAAAAATTCCTTGCATCTCTTCGTTACCATAGTTGAAAATAAATCGATAATTATAAGAAAATTTATTACAATCGTATTTTCAGTAGTTTTTAAATCTTATTGGGATAAAATTGTACACGGAGGTTAAGAATAACGTTTGAAATTTATGCACGGAGTGTTTGTTTCTGAAACTTTCGCTATTTTCATGTTTATTCGAATAAGATAAATCGTAATGAAAATTTTCGAAAGCAAAGAGCATGAAACCAGCTAAGTTGTCTCTCCAAACGAATTAATATCTAGCCTCGGGTGCAATTATCATAAACTGTTTTTATTTAATTAGACAAATTAATTACCTCCATTTATTATCCAAGCTTAATTACGACGATGCGCTAATTTGGGATGACTATTATAGTTATGTTTATTCGAATAAGATAAAGAAGGATCATTCGGGGAAATTACCTCGCGAAGATTATTTAAATCAACTCAATTATGACGATGCGCATTTTTTTTCTCATTCGCGAAGAAAGTAAGACATTAAATTTATTTCAAGAATGTATAAGTAATGAAAAACGTGAAAAAGAGAATTTGTAAAAAATATCAAAATAAAATGCGAAATGAAGAGAATAAAAATAATTCAGTGCGGAAGGAAAAATTTTTCGTTTCGTTGATTGAGAGTGAAAATTATGTAAAGTATGTGTTTAGACTGTCAGGAATGGAAAATTTACGATATATGTGTCGGGGAGAGTCGTTAAAGATGGACGCTAATTACCAAAGATATTGCTCAATAATGAAATAGCCCGGCTGGGAAATAATTTATTTATCATCGAATTGGCGGAGGTTCATTAAGCGAGAGGAAAGAGTCGACTCGTTTTTTTTCATAATGTTGGAAAATATGGACGAGCACGGGCATAAGGACGAAAATTACACAGATGGAAGGATACGGACGTTGATAAAGTCCAGCCTCTCGACGAATCACGAGCCTTCCACCGTTCTTCCCCTCTTCTTCAATATTGCACGATGTTTTGCGCAGGGAATCTACTTACGGCAGTGAGGGTATATACGCTCGCGTGCTCAATATGTCGGACATTTTTTTTCTGCCTCGAAAAAAAATCAATACGATCCTAGACAGAGCTTTCCTTTCTTGAAGTTCATTTTCTGACAATTTTCTTGAGGGAGCTTGAATTTTTACAAAATTTTATTTTAAATTAAATTATTTTATTTAATTAAATAATTAAATATTAAAATATATAGTATGTGTTTTTGAATGTGAGAAAAAAATCTATATGATTGTAAAGAGATTTCTTTTTTTGAAGTTCATTTTCTGAGAATTTTCTTGAGGGAGCTTGAATTTTTATAAAATTTTATTTTTAATGAAATAATCGATATATTTATTTATTAAAAAAGTATATATATGGTTATATTAAAATATAGTATATGTTGTTGAATGTGAGAAAAAATCAAAATGACCCTAAAGAGCTTTCTTGAGAAAGCTTGGATTTTTACAACAATTTATTTTTAAAAAAATAATCACACAAAACTTACAAAGTCTTACGCAGAATTATATATATTTATTTATTTGAAAAAAGTACATATATGGTTATTAAAATGTTTGCTTTACGATTTAAATAAAAAGTAAATTTGATCAAGGTGAGCCTTTGTTTCTATGAAGTTCATTCAATCGGTTTTTTTCACACGGACAATATTTTTTAAGCTTGCTTTAACTTAAAAAACTAAAATTTCGCTACTTGAATTAAAACGCAATTTAGGTGCGAAGCAGTCTGGAAAAGAATCGAACGAGAGCTCGCATTTCTTCCTGTTTGCAATTCTGCTACTCAACAATTATCGTGTCACTCAAACATGATGGGAAAAAAAAGAGTATGAGCTGCTCTGACGCTGAAAATTTTGCATGTCAGCTTTTTTCTCCTCTTTTTACATCTATAAGCAATATTTTTTCATTATTAAACGTTGTAATATAACGAAATCCTTAAAAATATCATATTAAAAATTTTTTATTTTTAAAATATACATATATCTCTAAAAATAATTTTCAAAACTTTTATTTTGTTAACTACCATCTCTTCTATTTTGACGTTTCACAGAAAGAAATGTTTGAAAATATATTTTTTGCACTTTCTCCATTTCAGAGGAGAAAATTCTATAGCGATCGAACCAAGAAATGTGCAAGGAACGAGTGATAAACCGTTGAGCGGTGTCCGCTGCTAATTGCGTAATTAAAAAATCTCTAAAGGAACGAAGTCAGGAGAGGCAGGTTCGTTGATCGCGGGGCATCCACACGGGAGTGGAAAAAAAAAGAGAGAGAGGAAGAGTCGAAGGAATGTTAGCGGCATTCAACGGACGAAAGAAACTGACAAACGCTTTAGAAGGAAAAATGGGCAAGGATCGTTTCACGACGTCCAGCAATGGCACTTACAGTCGCAAAAATCTTTTTCATGTGAATGTAACAACTATACGCGTAGACCGCAACCCCGTCTCTCGAGCTCGCCATTTTCCTCTCGCTCCGGCATTATTTCTGGGAATTTAGAGTCTCCTCGCCGCTGCGATGATAGCCGCGGTTTCTTCGAGACTGACTTGCTCTATACAGTGTCCCAGAATTCGATGTTGAAACTGAGAAAATTGGATTCCCGATTAAATTTCGTGACGCAAAGTCCTGACGCACTTTTCAATCCGACGTTCCAGTGACGAGTTATCCAGCGTCAAACGTGGACCAATCGATAGCACCCGGGTCACGTGACCGCGAGCTCATTGGTGCCACAAGTCACGTGACTGCGCGCTCATTGGCCAAGCTTTATATCTTTATAACTTCTCAGGATTAACTCGTATTAAAAAACGCCCAAATACATTTCGACTTGGAATTTTGTGACGAATCTGTTTCTCCATTTATACATGGCTATATAACAACTTTTTAAAATTCAATAGAATTAATAAAAATTCGTTGACTTTTTGGTTGAGAATTTTGTTTCAAATGTTTGTATTCTTTGAATATTCTAATAACTTCTGAGACACCTTGTACATATTTCCATGCGTGCAAACACAAATATATCGCATTCGCAGTTTTGTTAAATGTTTCTAGACTCGCACCGTGCCCTTTTCTCGCTCCTTTTCTTCCTAAGCCCAGGCAGAAGACTGTTTTATAGATCTCGAAGAAATAACGACTACGTGCCACAATATTTCCACGTGTTCCCTTCAACATTTTCATTATACGCGCTCTCGCGCTCTCCTCTACGACCCACGTTGAAGCGGCTTGGAAATTTTCTGCTTTCGGTTTACAGGCCTTCAACTTAATTTTTTACGAAATAATTGTCGATAAAAATTTAATGACCTCTGCAGCGAAAAATTATAATTTACTTTGAATTCTGCATTTCAAATATAACTTTTAATTTTGCATCAATGATTACACGTTGCTTTGCCAATAGAAATTATCTATCAAGCAAATAATAATTACTTCTTCTCATAAAAAGCAATTTTTTGTCATTTCTGCAATACATTTTAACGTTTTACAACTCAAACAGATTTTGTGCAGTTCTCAAACTTTGCTTTGCACTTTGAGTTACCGAACCGTGAAACTTTTTAATTGTTCAGCGCTTGTAATGGCGAATAATTAACTGTGAGACAACCACGACTTTGTCGTTTCTTAAAAGGCTTTCATTGTAATGGAGGAGTGCACAACAAAGAACTTCGTTTCACTAATCTATGTCCTATTCTTTTTTTTTCCTCGAAAGATAAAGTGTTACTTTTTACGGTTGACAGCAGCAAGAATTGTGTGACACACTGGAAGCCAGCGACGTCTTCATTATCGCAATTCTAATAAATTTATAATTTTTTTTAAATAGGTGATGAGTTCATAAATGTTATTTTTAAGCAAAACATTACTTGAGTATAACCTTCAACTATTTTTTTTCAGAATCTTCATATGATTTGCATGTAAGTATATAAATTTGTAGATAAATTTTGTAAATAAGTCAAGTCATATGGTGAATTTCGTTAAGAAATTTTTCACGGTCGTACACATCATCTATTCAGAGAATTTTATACAAAAAATTACTATGTTGAATAATATATTGTGGAAACAGTTTAGAAATTTTTCCGTTTTTTTAATACAAAATATATAGCAACTTTGATAATATTTCTGATTATATAATTGTTATCTTTTCAAGGAAAAATCATCAAAATTTTTCTACAGTTTGTTACCTCAATACAAAAAAGCATTGTATTTTTTCGTACAAATAAAAGTTCTTTCTATGTAACTACTTTAAACGATAAAATAAATAATGAATGTTTGATAATTTTCAAAGCAGCAAATGTTCTATTATTCTGAAAAAAAAATCTTTGATATATTTTACAAGGGTTGAGAATTTCCTGTGTGGTCATTCTACGGTACGAAAATAAGTGACTTTTCCTACCGGCGAAAGGGCCAAAAATTCAAAGGCGACTGTTTGTCGCGAGCGAGCAAAGAAAAAAAAGGGCCAGCGCGGGTAAGACTGATTAGGTTTCTCGCTCTTTTTTCCTTTATTTTCAATTGGCGTACACTCGATCTCCGGTCGAGTTCGAGATCAATTTCATGGCGGTAAGAAAGAAGCAGAGAGAGGCATGCAGAGCGAAGGGAATAAGGGACGAAAAGGTCCAAAGGACTCGGGACGATTTGCCTTCCTGATTCGATCACAATGGCGACCTAATTGGGCCGTCCGGTTCCGAAGGGTGGTCCGTCCTGACATGAAATCTAACCTGACCTTGTCTCTGTCCGCTCTCCGTCCCGATTAAATCGCCTCCGGGAGGAGGATACTCCCAGGAATTTTTCAAAAATTCCGTGATTGCCACTCTGCGATGTTAAATCTCCCCCTCTCGGTTTTTCTCTCTTTTTTACCCTGTCTCTCGCAAGAACTTCACGAATGACGCGTGCGATCCGAGAAGGCGAGCCCTTCCGTGTCTGCAATTTTCGTCCCTCTGCCAGATCGAAACCTGATCATCGGTTATCTGAATTTTTGCTTCGCTTTTAATCACTCTTCCTGATGTACGTTTTTCTCATACTCGATACTTTTGTTATTACTTTCGTCACTCTATTTTTGCTTTATGATTATTTAGATTTTATTTTATTTATTATTTATTTTAATTTATTATCTACTTCAATTATTATTTCATTTTATTTTATTATTCAGAGATTTTAATCGCACTTCAAGATCTTTGATACATCTGACTCTGACATTTTATTTAACAGATTTGAATATACTTATATTTTAATTATTGACACAATTAGTATTGTCTTTTTTTTATTCTTATCGTTTGTTTTGGGTAATGTTCATAATTCATTAAACATACTTTTATTTAATGTATTTTGTTAATCAGAAACATAATGTCTTTATTATCAAGGATATTTATACTCGAATAAGTACAAGGAGACATATTTTTCTCATTCTAATTTTTTTTTTGCCATTTTTGGATTGGCGTTTGCGCCGAACCGTGGGATCGATTTGGTGAAGAATGCGAAGCGAGGAATTCACATATCCGCAGATGCGAATTTTTTCGCTCCACGACATATTTGGACCGGAAGCTCGGAGGAAGGACAAAAGAGGGCCGAGCGCAGGAAGTCCTCGGCGTCGTTGCGATTCGAGGGATCAACTGTACGGCCTTGTCTCATTGTGCGTCCCATATAGCGCGATTTTTTTATTTCGCTTCTTTTTTCTCTCGTTTTCGAGATTTTTTTTCCGCCTCTTCTCCTCTATTCCACCATTTCTTTCTTTTTCGCCTCCACAACTTCCGGCATTACACAATGAGCAATTTTCAACTCGCCGAAATCGTCCACGGACACTTTTGTTCTCCCCTTTCGCGAGAACCGAAAATCGGTCAAATCTTTTAGTTCTTATACTTTTTTGCACACATCAGCTCGGAATCGAGCTCTGCCTATATGTTTGCCGAAGATATTTTTGTTCGAGTTCATCACCGACTCGCGATTCAACTTTTTCTAAATAATCTTTTCGTACACAGTTTCAATACCTACCATTTTTTGTCATATTTGAAAGAAATGATTCAAAACTATATACTTATAACTGAGATATTTTTTTAAGGTGTCTAAGGTATTTAAAGTATTAAAAAAAAATTAAAATCTATCCTATATTAAAAAAGACATGAGGTCTCTAATCGATTCATCGGAATGGAGCGCATTATGCGGAGCATATTGACTTTTGGCTAATCTCTACTCATTAAAAAAAAATTCAACGTGCGCTGCTTTGACCTTGATGCTAAAATCATTCATTTCGTGATGCAAAAATTATCAGGAATTATGAAGTCGATATAGTCCAGGACACGAAAAGATATCGCCACTTGAAATTTTGAGATTTTTCTATTTTCGATTCTCGAAAAATCAGGCTGGAGGTCCTTGAACACGCTAAATTTTCTCAGCTCATGTGAAAAGAACTTGCAACACAATTATCTATTATTTGTATCAAACATACCTTAATAGTTCAGGGATTATAAACATTACAAAAAAAAGAGAGAAAATTCGTCGAGCGTAATGAGGAAAAAAAATCTAAATTTTCGTTAATTTCGTTCGGTTTTATGACGCAATTTGGAATCAGTAGGCTGTTATAAAGTGTCGGGGTAAGACGTGTCAGTCTCGCCAGGTATAGTTCGTTGCCGAAAAAGTTCAATTGAGTGTCAGTTCCAGTTATTTTCAATCATACGAAAAGTGAATAGTTTAGTGTTTTAAATTTATAATGTCGTTTCAAAATAATTTTTAAAAAATGTCGGTACGGATGTATGTTCTATATTAAAAAAGAGATGAAACGTTTAATCAATTAATCGGAATAGAGTGCATTATGCGAAGTTGTATGAAGCGTGCGCCTAAAAGAGCAACAAAATACCAATTAAAATATGTCAAAAAAAGTGGTAGCGCAGCAGCCGCATTGTCGCTCGTGTACTTATATAACTGAGACATTTTTAAAGGAATTTAAGGTATTAAAAAAAATTAATAACTATATTCTTATAACAGAGACATTTTTAAGGTATCTAACATGCTATCTAATAACATACCAAGATTTATAACTGAACGAAAATGTAATTTTTACTCCAAATTTAAGAGCTGTTTAAACAAATCTTTAAAAAAAACGTGAGTGATAAAAAATATATTTCAAAAACAAACAGAAAATAAACGAAATGCCAAATGAAAAATACGCAAAATCATAAAGAAAAAAGAAAAAAAGATCTTCAGTTGGATGGAGAGACGTTCTCACAAAAGGGATGAAAAAGATTCGAGTGAAATTCAAAAAAAGGTTAAAGCAGGGGTGCGAGTACTCTTTGCAGTACTGATGGTTGCAAGCATCGTCTCATGCGCGTGGATAAAATAAATTGCGCAAACGCAGTCGTTTAACACAAGACAAAAAGGTGCTCACAATGACCGGTAACGAACAATGGTTACTCGCATTGCGAGAACGATTCCAGACCACATTGTATAATTGACATTACAATAATATACGTGTGACACTGGGTTAAAAAATAATTTAAATAATGCAGATGAAAAAAAAGTTAAAAAACATAAATATTGCACTTTTTTATCGATAATTTAAACAAAATTAAAATTCAATGTCAAAGATACATCGATCGATAATTTAATAATAATTTGATTTGTGATGTTTTAAGGAGTCATGGTATTGCTCTTTTAATATCCAATTGCTTATTTTCAATAAAATTCAAATTCAAATTATTTTTTACTCAATATTCTAAGAGATTTATTATTGTGTATTTTTAATAAAATTAATGAAATTGAAAAGACGTACTTCAATAATTGTCTCGATAATTTACATTTTTAACAACCCCATATAAATGGTCAAGATAATTGTATTTACAAAATTAGCTGTCTAATCGAAAATTATTTTTTATTATTCCACTACAGAGCATCTTGAGTATCCCATCATAAAATGTTGCATATTTTTTAATTAAATTCTTCATTCCAATGGTCGATGACTTATACAATATTCAAAAAGATTTATATCTAATAAAATAAATCTTACAATCACACAATTCCTTTAATATTTCTGTTATTTACGGAAGTGTAAAACGTAAAAAATATTTTTTAATTCTATTAAAGAGCATGTTGAGTATCCCAACATAAAACCTGACACATATTTAAATCAACTATCTCATTCAAATGATCGACGACTTGTACAACGTTAAAAAAGATTTTTTATCTAATAAAATAAATCTTATAGCAGCGCAATCCCTTGAATATTTCTGTTATTTACGAAAGTGTAAAATATAAAAGTGTAAAATGTAAAATGTATATGTAAAATGTAAAAAATATTTTTTTTAATTCCATTAAACAGCATGTTGAGTATCCCACCACAAAACCTGGCACATTTTTAAAATAAACTATCTCATTCAAATGGTCGACGACTTGTACAAAGTTAAAATAGATTTTTTTTATCTAATAAAATAAATACCTTGAATATTTCTATTATTTGCGAAAATGTAAAATGTACTATTTACTATAATGTAAAATGTAATTTAAAAAAATGTAAAAGTAAAAAGAAAGTGCAAAAGTGTAGAATGTATATTGGCTAAAATATATAGTGACATGGATAGAAATAGAGAGGTAATTTCGGCCGTGTCGTGTGGATCGTTTTTCCTAAAACGGGAAAGTCAAAGGTATCCGCGTATAATCGTCGAAACTGTAAACGTCGACGGCGGTTGATTTAGGTAACTCGTATCGTCGTTTTGGTTTCTCTCACGCCGGCGCGGCGTCTGCGCCGTAACGACAATCTCGTCCATTTTCTCCCTAATTGCGGGACTTTTGCCGGCACGCTTCTTATCCTCGCGGGCTCGTTCTCGGTCGCGCGCCCGCGAGAGTCCAGGCCTCGCTATCGACCACCATAATACACACGATTATTCTCAACTGTCCATTATATTTCAATCCATTAAAGCCTTTATTATCTCGACAATTCCATTGTCCCTTCCGAGCGATAAATTTCACGTAATTGGATTCTAAATTCTATTCCGTGATAAGCGAATCGTCTCGGCCCTCCTTTCCCTCGCTTCGCTTCATTCTGCACGTATTACCGGCTCTTTGACAGCCTCTTTTACATTTAACGCCACATTACCCTTTAATATACACGTTTCTCACGCTCCTCATCCCCGATATACGCCATCATTCTATCTCTGTACTCAATATCATTACACTAAAATATATGTATGACAATTTTATTATTTAGTTACGTTCATTTTCTTCAATTATTTTTCTTATTTTCGTATTTTTATATATACTGTAATTAAATTTTAAGGATGTTGATACCACACAAACTTTTAGGCAGAAGTTTTAGTGACGTTTGAAAATTTTTATAATTGAGGTTCAGCTGAAAATATGAAAAGGAAATAAAATCTTTAATATTGAATGGATGCAAAACATGCCCGAAAGAAATATTTATTGATTAAACAAAATCGAATATAAAATGAAGAATGTCGAGTAATGCTTCAGGGAAAAAAATGATCTCACCGAAAAAAATTAATGTTTCTATGTCCAGAAGTACACAAAATAGCGAAAAAAAGATTATTCACAGACAAAAAGAATCAACTTTTTAAGTTGCTAAAGTAACAAAAATCTTTATTCTTTTTTTATTCGAAAGATTCTACTTATTTTTTGTTTAGCGCCATTTGTGCATGGAAAATTGTCGACACAGAATATGTCCGACTGAATAAAAAGTTATTTGAATTTATTTACACTCGACATTTTCGACACTTATTTCACCATTATTTCGAAATTTTACCCAAATGTTTATTCTTAAATGAATATAGCTTCATATTACGAATAGAAATAGTAAAAAATTGAGCAACTGTTTGTAATAAAAATTATTTTCAATACGTCATTTTACAGTCGGCAATTTTACTGTCATTTGTAACCACGTTACAAAATATAGTCAATAAAAGATTTTCATATAATAGCAGAATTTATGTACAGAAATTTATGAAAAAAATCGTCGAGAGAAGATTTTCACAATAGCAAAATCTATCAATGTATAGAAGTTTGTAAAAGAAAAAAAGATGATGAAAAATGTAAAGTTCTCGACAAGATGAACTCAGACTTGTATCGCCTCGTAACTGAAATGTTAAGGATGGGCTCGTAAAGGCCAAAGCACGCATAAATGTTGCACACGAGCAACACGCATTGACAGTGACAGATGCAGAAAAAGGAAGAAAAGAATACGAAGAGAGAGAGAGAAAAAAAAAATTTGCCTGCGCTCTCACGAATTTTACGGGCCAATAACAATTTTGCAAAATTCTGCACCGAGACTGTCGGCGTGCGTTCTCGTTCGTGCGCGACGTTTAGCCACGAACTCGCGAGCCAAACCATCGGAACGAATGATATCATAAACGCCGTGCCTCCCGGCCGTGTGCTTTTGTGGTTTTACGATAATTATTGGACTTTCACCCTGTGTGTTAGCTCGTCCGGACGTCAAAATGGCTGCCAACCCGTGCATTTTTCAATCTCTTAACGTGATTATGTTATGCAGAAAATTTATTTTTTCGAATAGAGTCATTTTCAGTAATTGTATAATAAAAGCAAATTTCCATTTCCGTTATGAAAAAATATTCATATTTTAACGTTTGTTTCTTTTATTTTAACAGGCGATCTAAAATGTGGATGAAATTAAGTATGTAAATTCTATATATACGTTAAATTCGTATAGAATTCAGACTCTGGCTTTAACTAAAAAGTTATTGTCAATATTTTGAATCTCAGTTTATCAATTAGCAACTTTTAACAGTAATTTAAACATTTTTTAAACTTAAACAATTAAATTAAAAAAGTTTAAGTAAACCGTTTTGAAATTACTGTCTATTCAAAATCAACACTATTCCGCGATATTTTAAATTTGTAAAAATATGGAGATTAATAACTCTTAAACCATCCTGTAAAACGATATAAAATTTGGCCCAGCATTTTTTTCATGTGCTTAAGAACAAAATATCAAAAATTTATCAAATTCTCATATCTTTAAAACTATCGCTCATACATCCTTAACGAGAAATAATTCGACGTTTTAAGGAGGTGTATTAGCGATACTTACTCTAATCAAATGAGATACTATTTAACTTATTTTCAAATGAGGCGTAAAAAATGAATTCTAAAACTAAATAAATCGTTTTTTATCAAAATATACTAATTTTGAAATGTAAAATATTGATATAATACAGATAGTTAAAAAATAATTTTCATTTTTAGATTATAATTTGACTTGGATTCACTCACGTATAAGTGTCATATCTGATATTATCATTAAATAATTAAATGAAAAATTCGATGATCATATATTTTTATGGAAAATAATTAAACCTTGCACGTTAATAAACACGTGAGATATTTTAGATTGTTTTAAATTTCACTCTAAATATAATTTTTTTCGATAAAAAATATATATATGCTAACCGTTTCTCATAAAACTCTGACTTATGTCAAACATACTTTGTCGAGATAGTTTTCGCTTATTTTATCGGTAATCCTACTTTAAATTTAGCCATCGAAAAACTGGATTAATACTCTATATATCGTAAAAAAAAATTCAATAGGAAAAATTCAATTTCGTACTTTATCGTCAATACTTCCTTAAACGAAATTCTGTTACCAAGTTTTTTTTACACATTTTCTTTCTATTTATTTTTTCAAATTTTTAATGGTTCCATTTAAATGAAAAAAATCATAGCAATTTTTTATTGGATGAAATTTATGATACGGGTCGTATAATGATATGCAAACTGAGGGAACGATCTAATTAATTACAAGATGACATTAATGACGAGAGTAAATATTTTTATTCATTCGTGCCGAGAGAATCGCCACCTGATCAAGAAATGAAAAAAATAATGGACATTTTAAAATGCGTGTAGTGTTTTAAGGACTGCAAAAGTTTCACGCGACGGGCGAGTATATGAACGCGAGAGCCTTTTAGCCCGCATCGTAATCATTACCGTCGCGTTATTAACACCGCAACCAACCAGCAACCCTATGCAAAAACAGCAAGAAGCCATCAGTTGTTGGAACCTTCTCGACACCTTTTCTCCAACTTCCTCATTGACACGAAACGCAAAAAATTTTCTCCGCGTAATCACACCTTTGTGGTCAGGGGTTCGTTATCTTAAGACGAGGAAGACACTCCTTCGATAAATATTATTCAACTGTGTGTGTCTGAGAAGATCATACCTTTTTGTACATTCACAGAACTATTTATTTTTTACTTTAATAATAAAATAATGCCAAGTTTTTAGAATTCTCTTATTTTTAGCCAAAATTAACGGTTCTATTAATTTAAAGTTGAATTTGTTTCAATTATCAAACCATGTCAATGATTTTTACGATTTTTTTTTCAAAAATGCTATTCACTATGATTAGAGAACTAAAGTCTTGATTTTTGAGGTATTAAGAATAAAAATTGACATGTTCATTCTTCAAAGTTGACATTTTCGTCACCTCTTATAAGAGCCCACGTTCAAAATTTTCATTTTATACAATTATCACCTTTTTACATCTTGAAAAAATTATATTTTGACAAAATTTTCGTAAAGCACTTGTTGCACGTTTTTGAATTATAACTAAAAAAATACAAGCCAATTCTAATAGAATTTTTTTCAAGTAATCTAATAACTGTAAGCAATACATATTGAATAATTTATTTAAAATTGTACAGTTTAATAGTTTAATCAATTTAAAAAATGGTTTATTATTTCTGCTTTATATGATTATTTTTATATATAATATACTATTCAGTTCTGTTGAACGTATAGTTGATAAAAAAATGCGAAAATACGGAAACGAGTCGTGTATTGTTTTCTAGAAGCGTGCAAACCACTTAACGGTCCGATATAACAAACTTTCACCCTCGTAAGATTGAGATCTCGCGGATCCGTGGAATAAAGTGTACTACTAAGTATACAAGTCGGCAATCCCGCTCACGCGAGATTTATAATAAAAACTAGTTTCGGAATTCAACGGTCGGAGCGTTAACGGTTCAGGTGTCGGCTCGCGATATATCAAGGCGAAAAATGAGAGAAAATCGAAGAAAAATGATAGAAGAAAAATGAGCGGAGATAAGGGCTCTCGATTTTTTTTTTTTCATTTCAATTATACATATAAACACACGTTTTATAATTCTTCGTATTTTTTGGTCTTTTTTTTCGTTTATTTTTTTTTTCTGGAGAAATATAAGTCCGGATGCGACCTGAATCCTGGAAAATGTCCGCGATACGTCCGGGGAATAATTTTCTACGGAGCACGCATGGTCGAACACGTATATTAGCCGGAGGAAGTGAGGGAATTAAACGGAGATTGTCGCGACAAGAGAAACACTTGGCTCATTCGAATGTTATCCAGGAGAATGCGCCAGGAAACACACGTGGCGCTCCTAACCTGGCCCGTTGTAAACGTCACACGATTCACTGCTCGCCGCTTGGCCTTTTCGTCGTTATCTGGCCGTACAAGCCCGAGACTAACCGACGGAGAAAAACCCGTGGGAAGTTTTTGTTTCTTCGCGCAGACACGAGATACGTTCCAGCTTTTCCTGCTTCCCGGTTCCATCGTTCAACGGCCAACAAAAATTCACGATGGATAACGCGAACCCACGTGCTACACGATCCGTCACTTCTCTACTTCTTTTTTTTTCCTCAGAACTTATCATCGCTCGATTTTAATTTGTCTAAATTAGACTTTGGTGACTTTTGGAGATTCTTACCTGGCATTGATTTTTCTTCTTTTCTCGAAGCACTGATTTTATTCTTCATTACATGAAAATTGACTGACCTGTAACAAAAATTGAGAAAAATTACTATGTAACAAAATTTACTGATACATTTGTATTTTCACTATTCCAATTTTCTTTAAAAAATAAAGTTTTTTCAATATTTTTGACAAAAATGAAACAATATATGGATAAAATTAGATACCCGTTTAAATTTTAAAAAATTTCAAATTTCGCAATGTTTAATTTGAAAAAATATATTCTGTATTCGATGTTCAGTTAATGAATATTTATTCGAACGAGATAATTAATAATAACAAAGAATTTAAGAATAAAACAAAGCAATAAAATGTTGCTATTCGTCAAAAATTGGTTTAATAATATAACGAGAAAACTTTAAGGTAGTTCGGTGGAATTAGGATTCACGTTTAACACCAAGTTTTTCTGCATCTAATCGAAAGAGCTGACTTTGCTTCATATGTCTATTAATAGGTCTCTTTGAATTTTTATAATTAATTCAATTTTGCGGCTTCTATCGTCACAAATCGGGTCTTTCATTCTAGCAGAATTTATTAGTGAAAATAACATGGCGGTGCAGTCGCGCACGTTTTGAAATCTTTATTCATAGATTACATTTTTTATTGCTTATAATTACAATACTAAATGTTTGCTTAAATTTAGTTTATCAAAAAGTTGCAAAAAAATGTTTTCTTTATCTAAAGTCAAACATTTTTTTAAAGAAAAAAAACAGCCTCTTACAAGCATTGGTCGAATTGTCATATGAAATAACCCAGAGGTTATGTATGCTAGCCAAATTCAGTCGTCATTATTTCCGAGCATTAATTATCGACTAATCATTAATAATCCTTAAACAAGTTTATAATATTTAATTATAAAACAATTAAATTTATCATAGCTCTTATAAAATCTATGACGTAAATATAAAAATAAATAACAGATGAAATTTGACTTTGGCTCAACTCGACCGAACTACCTTAATGAAGTTTTATGAGTCAGGAGAGACGCGGTATGCGGACACGCGGAATGGGAAACGGCCTAAATATTTGACACGGCCGATGTCACGCATCGTCGATCGCCTTCCGCGGAATTTGGCCGGTGGTCGATGGTCGGGGAGCGCTTTTGAGCGCGAACGGTAGTCGACTCGCCTCGGTGAGATCGCGCGGTCGACCTTCCTCGCGAATTCTCGAGCCTCCGCGCGATAACGGACACACGTTTCATTGTGTCGCCCGCCACCGAGGAATTCGGAAAGAAACGCTCCAATGCGCGACGCACACCGTTCGCTCGATTAATTTTTTTTTTTTCGATCGACTGCGAGACACTTTCGAAAAGAAAAACAATTTTTTTAAATAATTGAAATTAACGATGTATGGGATAGACAAATCTCAGCAAAAAGTAAATTCTTTACATCAAATTCGTTAAATCTGCGCCAATTTTTTGAGTCTCAGTTAGACGATCAATTGTCATATTAGCATAATTTAAAAATTACGTTCAATTAGCATATTTCAACAATAATTTAAACATTTTTTATTGAGTGATCAATTGAATAAAAAAATTTAGTAAAATGTTTTCAAATTAATGATGTCTAAACAAAATTAACACTACTACGAATATATAATAAAAAATTCATATAAAAATCTTATATTTAAAATCTTGTAATCAGTGCAAATTTACGAATCCTGCATATCAGAAGCATTTTGTTAAATCTCAGCAACTTTGGAGTTTGATAAGTCTTAAACCGTTCGATAAAACAACTTCAAATTGCGTCTATGAATATATTTAATTTCAAGCTTTATACTCAACCAATTAATTTTAAAAAGAAGATAAACGTCCCAATAGTTGATCAATTTTGGCCATATTATTTTTAATATTTGAATTATTTTTTTCTCAATAAAATCGTATGGAATATTTTTTTCTGTATACGAAGAAGCGTATTTTTCATAACGTTAATTTATTGGAAAACACTTGCTCGACTCTAGGGACAGGGTCGATTTTCTGTCCAACTATTGGGGACATTCTACATATTTAAACGTTTAAGCATAAATTTATTTAAAATATTGTTTAAAATTAACACATAAAATGAGTTTGGGATCGTTAAAACATCAGGCAGTAGTTTAGATATGAATTTGAAATAGATTTTTTTGTTTGAATAATATTTAAAAAAACAGATAAAGTGACAAAACCCTTAGCTGTCCAATTATTGGGACGTTTATCTTATATAGATTTTTCCACTTTATTTTTATTTTTAAAATATTCAAACGAAAAATCTATTGTATTGTACTAAATCTGTTTAGTCTCATAATTTTATAAACATTTTAAACATGATTTATAGTAGATAAATAAGTGATTTTATATAGTTTTTATAAACTCTATATATTTACTTAAATTTATACTCATTTTATAGCTAGACTTTTTTTTGTCAAAAATGAGTAAAATCTGTTTTCACGTATTATATAGAGTGGACACGTGGGACGAGCTGGCGGGTAATGCGATACTTATCCACAGCAAGTCCAGTAGCCCGAGAGAAAAAAATATTCGCGCGTCTGTGCGGACGAATGCCGAGGTATAAAGGCACAGATTGTTCTGCACCGATAAAATAGCTATTGGTTAATTATCGCTACGTGCAAACACAAGAATATGCGCTCCTAGCAGCTGCAGCTAATTAATAAAACTCATTTATTTTCTAAGCTTCCCAAGGAAATAACTCGACTCGCATATTTTTTTCTTTTTCCCGTCGACATCGACTTTCTAGACAATAATTTTTTTTTCAACGGGAAAATTCCTTTTCTCTGGACCAAAAAAAATCTTAAATATTCGCGTTTCTCCTGTCGCGAACGAATTTAATAAATTTTTTCAACTCCTGACATGAATTCCGATGATAATACCTACAGCTTTCCGCACGCGTTTCGAAAGAATTCATAAAATTTTTTAATCTCTTCTCTTGCCTTAAAAAATACGTAAAAACAAAAATCGTTAAAGTATAATCTCTGATTACGTTAAAATAAATCAATGTAAAATTATACAAATTTTATCTAAAAACTATCTATAAAATTTTTCTAAAATTGTTGATCATTATCAACAAAAAAAATTACAAAACAAATTCTATTTAAAAAGTTTACATAAAATCTGCGACATAAATTTTTTGTACTGTAAAAAGAAAAATGCACTATATACGAAAATAAAAATTTCATTGCGTGACATTTTATCAGTCCTTTTTTTCTAAAAAGAATCGTGATGGAAAAAATGATCATTGAAAGTTTCGTCGATTTGTAAAAGTCAATCCGAACGAAGAAACGTATAACGAGTCCGGTCGGTCCCGGCCGTCGGATCGATCGATTTACATTTCAATCGGAAGCAACATTATCGGAGTTTCTTAGCGGAGCGCTGCGAGGCGTTCAGATTCGGCGGACAGCTCGGAGCTCTTTTCCCGAACGATTTATGCTCCGACGATCGATCAAGCCGCATACTTTCGTACATTGTCCGGGATAACGAGTGCGTGATGCATTGTAAAACCTACTACAAATTCTTTCGACTATCTGGAGGCAAAAATCATTTTGCTTTATCGGCGGGTATGGAGGAACGAGAGAAAGAAAAAAGAAAACAAATATGAGGACGCTCACAAATTGAAGAGACACTTTGGAGTAGCGAATAAAATATTTATTTGAAATTTATATAATTATGAAAACGCTATTAACATGTTTTCTAACGTGTAAACGAAAAGTAAAATATTATCAGCAGATTACGCTTTCATAAAAATGATTTCTTGGTAAATCGCGAGGAGTTTTTTGTAACTATAACTAAAATGTTGGAAAAATTTTAAAAAGTTTGAACCGAGACGTGTCCGCGCATATCAGTTGTTATGACTGAGATTTTGACATTTTAATATTATTTTAACAATTTGTTTCAAATTGACATTTAAATAATCGTCTGTTGTCTTGGCGACTCAAAAATCTTATTATATAATTTCAAACAATATACTTATAAAATATAAGTATTGAAACGTTTGAATAATGAAAATCATGTAGATAAAACAAAAAGAAGAAGATAAAGAAACAAACAAAACGGGATGAAGAAAAAGGCGAATAAAAATAAAATAAACGGATTATGAAAAAATAGCTAAATTGTTACAACTCTAAAAAACAAAAAGGAACACAGTATACGGGTATAGATAAGAGAAATAAAACGGAAAGCCGTTAAAAACAATGTATAGGGAAAAAGGACGAATGATAGAAGAAAATGAACCAAAAGGGAAGATATATAATAATATATTAGGAAAGGAAAAAAGACTAAAAGGGAAACGAGAGGAAGAAAAGACGAGGAAAGAATGAGAAAATGAAGATGAGGGAAGGAGAAATGAGAAGAAGAATGAGGGAATGAGGAGGAATATAAGGAATAAAAAAAGGTATATATATATATACAAGAGAGGGAAGAATAAAAGCGAAGAGGAGAAATAAGTAAACCGGTTGCGTGAGATGTTGAGTGCGCGCAGCCGGTCTTGGCCGGCACCTTAACACGTACTGTATGTCTCTCATCCGATAAAAAAAAGCAGTGTACACACGGCGAGTTGATTGTCGAAACTGAAAAAGGGCGTTTCGTCCTCGGCATAAAGTCTCGCGAGCCCTTTGCCTCCGTTTCTTTCCTCTCTTCCTCATTCCTCGCGGCTCGCCCCGGCCCCGCGTCCCACCCCTGTGCGAGTCATATCGATGAAATATATACGTACAACGATTCTCTCTCGATACCCTGGACGAATTACCGGCTACCGCGACTTTCGCAACAGCCCCGAAGCTCTCTCGCTCGCGAGTCCCCGGGACGGAGAAAATACGCACACGCCCCGAAATTGCTTCGATTATCAGGTGCTCGCCTCGTTTTCTCTCTCTCTCTCTCTTATTCCAGACTGTACACAGCTGCAGCTGCGTATTATATTTCATTCGGCCGAGGCGGTGGCGAATGCCGGAGCCGAGAGACAAGAAACTCCGCGGCCGGCCTCGCGCTCCGGCATATTTCCCGGAAGGGAAGAGAAGGGAACAACATAACCTCGCGCCGATCGCGCGCTCTCCTCCTGCAACATTATTCTCCTTCATTGATTAATCAGTGCTAAGATATAAATGCGGACGCGAGCACATGTCCGGGGAGGAAAATTATTGCGTAAATTACGGGCGAGGGGGCGCTCCGCACACGTTTTATCCTGTCTTCGATTATACTATTTTTTTTTCTCCTCGATAATTGTTTTTACTTTTTATTCTAGTTTATACTTGGCTAGGTACGGTCAAGTTCAAAAACTACGAGTTCATGAGAGGATTTCTAAGCGTTTTGGTGAAAAAAGAACATTGATCTTGAAATAAAATGCAAGTAGTACTTATATACGCTGAGAAAACAATTTGGTTGAATCAACTAAACAGGCGATCACGGAGGGCAAAAGAAATATTTAGTTAATTTTACATGATATTTTTTTTATTCAACCTAATATTTATTTCCGTGTCTAAAACAAAAGACACAGAAACACAAATTTAGTTGAATTAAATAAATATCGCATGTTAAATTAACTAAATATTTCTTTCGCCCTCCGTGACCGCCCGTTTAGTTGATTAAACCAAACTTTTTTCTCAGTGGACTGTGAAATTTAAGATTCTGAAGCCACTTACAATTTTCAATATATTAGTTCATAAATAATGGTCTATAAAAATGGACTATTTAAAATGGTCCATTAATGAAGCTTTTATAGACTATATTTAAAATGGTTCATAAATGAACTTTTCAAAGACTATTTATTAAAATGGTACAAATTATATGAACTATTCGAAAAGTTCATAAAACTGTGGGCTCTTTAAAAAACACAAAAATGTTTGAAACATCATATGTTTACAGTAATGTTGTTTATTGAGGAAATCGTAAAAAGCCAAATATCAGAGTTATCAATGTACGTCAGATTTTTCAGTATTTTTACCACAACAGTCCATTATAAAGTTTCACTACCATATAGATTATTTTTGATATATGAATTCATCTAGTTCTCAAGAAAAATCTATATCTGCCTTTATTTAATTTTTAAACATTTTTTTTAGAAATTTTTAATAACTAGATTTCCATAACTAGAATTCTTCATTATTATCATATCACTTAAAAATATATATGTATATTTCAAAACATTTTCGTTTAAAAATGATTTCTGAATTTCATTTTATCAAGGCAACTATATCATAATTGATTAGAAAAATAAATTGGCATAAATGTAAAAAAATAAAAGAAGAAACCCCTTCGTTAAAAACGAAGTTGTTATTAATTTTATGATCATTCACTGAAACGTACTGAATAATTTCTTCGATCTCGTTGTGTTCGGGAATAAAAGGAAGAAATTGATGGTTTATGATTTCCGCGATCGTACAAGCCGGACGATTGGGTGTCATTATGGAAGGATTCACTCACAATCAGTTCGCTCTCGGCCGCGATTCATACTACGTTAAAGGAAGGAACGCGAACTTGTCTCAGTACACGAGTACAGAGACAGAAGGATCTCAGCTACCTGTAGCCCTTAATTGCCTTGCTAATAGGCCCTGGAATCCACGTCGTAAATAAGAAAAGGGTCGACTCTCGTTTCACGTAACTTCGTTCGACTTAACAATAAAGGAAAAAAAGCGTGCATGCAATAAAAAAAACATTAAGATATAAAAAATGTCTAACATTTTATGCTGTAATGAAATTTTATACACAAAAATACGAACAATACGAACAATATGCTTTTAAATATAAAATACAATTTTTAATCAATAAAGTAAGGAAAAATGTAATAATTGTACCCTCATAGTTAGTTTTACAAGATCTATACATAATACATTGACAACATAATATCGAAATAACTGAAATTATTTTTATTTTATAATCTAGTAAAATATTTATAAATAACGAAGAAATATTCAAAAAATGGAAAATGCAAAATTTTTTAAAATGAAGTGTTCAGGAAAAATATGTAAAGCGATAAAAAATATAAGTACAAGAAAGAAAAAAATTAGAGAGAGAAAAAAAGGAGAGTGGAAAAAAAGAAAATAAAAATAAAAAGGGACAAAATCTTCTCATTCAATTTGTTTGGCAAGAACTAGATCGTATCTCGATCTCGTTTCGAAGTGAACGAACCCCTCGATGTCCTGCTATCTTCGATCGTCAATTACAAACTCAGCGTCTCGCGCGGGCTCAATATTCCTCGCGAGTCCTCCGCAGACGAAGGCTCGCCCTTTTTTCGCTAACTGAATTTTTTAGTCTCGCTCTTTCCGGTAACAACCGTACTTTGGAATAATAACGGTGCCAAAATGAAATTATAATTTTCGAGTACACGGAAATAATGTGTGAAATTTAAGTTCGAAAACTTTGTGGTTTTTTATCATTTTTCAAGTAATCGTGATTTTTTAAAGAATATTTAGAAATGAAGCAAAAAGAAAATATGAGATTATATAATTTTTTGCTGTTGATTTTTAAGTTTTTTTCCTGTTATAGCTGTATAAAAAATAAATCGCCAATTTAAGCACACTTTGTAAACAATTGATATTTTTAATAATTTTTTTTCAACATTTTTGGTATTTTGTTGGAAAAATAAATAATATGAAATGATTCTGTGAAACGTTTTCAAATTTGTAATCTATTATATGGAAATCATAAATGTAACATTTGAATTAAATGTTAAAGTCACCCAAACTTTTGTTTACATTCAGGGCTAATGCACATGAATTTTTCATAAGAAATAAAATACTAAAATTATGCAACATTTGATGATTCTGAATATTTTTTAAATTTTGACACAACAATTTGTTCATACATTTTAAAATAACACACACAAATTTAGTCACTCGTTACCATTTTTTTAATCATTCCAATGCACCCTTAATAATGCGAAATTTGAGTACGAAAATTACAGTTTTTGAAACAATTTCTTAAAAATTAAAAAGTTTTTTATTTAATATTCACATGTAGCATAAACACTTAGATGGTACAATTCTTTACTATTATTGGTACTTCATTATGAATTTTGCTATCTTCAATGTTATGAAAGATTATACGGTGGACAGTTAAAAATTATACAAAACTCATTACTTCCAAATACCAATACTAATTTAAAAAATGAAATGGTAATAACCATTTTAGACGACATCCACAAAAAAAACTTGATTCAAAGAAAATTTAAAAAATCAATTAATAATAGAATTTCATGACAATTAATGACCACAGTAACCAATTTTAATTATGAATAATTTTGACGGTATGGAACAGAAGTGCAATAATGCAATTTCAATTTTTTGGTACAAATGCATTCAATCTTTGTATTCAACTATTCATTTTTTTCCGAAATATATTCCATCGCTGAGAAGTCATAATGAAGAGAAAAAAATTAACTTAACGAGTTATCACGGTAATTCATTATTCGTTTCAATTAGACTGTCAATAATGGAGTGTCCTTGATGAATTCTTTTGCCGTAGTCTCGAGTAGCGAGTCTTGAGATATTTGAGAAGGAATATTGCAAATTAACGGTACGCTGATTATTTTCATCGCTGTCGGGGCTGTCTCTTATTTCAAGAGGGTTATACTGGAGAAGAAACGAACGTAACGATGAGAGGAAAGGGAGAAAGAGTAACGAGAGAAAGGTGAAAAACGAGAAGATTGTGAAGAGCAAGCGAATGAAAGAAGAAAATGTAAAAGAAAATTGAAGAAAGACACAAAATAGACAGAATAAAACTAAAAACGTTAGTTTAAAAAAAAAGTTAAATGAACGTACAGAAAAATTCGAGTAAAGAGATGACAAGAGGAAACATTTGAGAAATGTAAAGAAACGAGAGGAGTGAGAAAAAATTGAAGAGAGATGAAAAACAGATCGAAATAGTGGACATGAAAGTTGAAGATAAGAGAATATGGAAAGAAACGAGAGGTAAAGAGCCTGGAAGAAGATGGGAAAAAGGAGAGACGTAGAGGTTCGAGGAGAGCCCCTCGGGGTCTCGCTCCGAGATGAGGGTGACTTTGTATGAAGAAGGTAAAAGGATTTCACCGTCAGAGAGCGGAGTGAGGACAGTGGGAAAGCGCTGAAAGCGGGAAAGAAGAGAGAGAGAGAGAGAGTGACGAGTATTTTGCGATCTCCCTGACGGAGTGGAAACAAGCTCGTCGAAAGAAAAGGAGAAAAAAAAATTACTCTCCTTCTTCCCTCTTTGTCTCTTTCTCTCTTGAGAGAAGAAGAGAGGGGGGGAAGAGACAGAAAGAGAGAGAAAAAGAGAGAGAGATAGAAAATTGTGGAAGAACGGTGAAAGAGAGTGCATTAATTAATTAGGAATCTCGCTAATTCAGGCAAAAATGGCCGACCGCTGGGCGTGGCAAATCGATAGACCGTAACGAAACGGAACGAGCCTCACGCCCCTGTGATCATTGTAGAGCCTGAAAGCAGACGAGCAGAAGCGCTCTCTCTGATCTCGCCCTTCGAATTTTCCCCCCTGTACGCGCTTCCTCCCTTTTACACTCCTACGCAAACCACGTATAGATCCTTCTCTCTTACTCCTCGCCATGCTGTTTGACCTCTCCAATGAGGAATTAAAAATCCCCAAGATCGAAATATCCAGACGACTGAGCGACTTGATAAAACCTTTACATTTCTCACGATGGGTTTGCGATCTTAATTAAAAGTGACTTCCTGTCCTCGATGAAAAATATGGATGGGGGCTGTTTAATCTCCGAGCTGATATTATGAGATTTTTTTTCAACGAAAGTCATCGCAGTCTTATTCGTTCTGCTTGAGAAGAAATTCGTGAAAAATGCATGAAACGCTCGTGGCTAATTTTCTGGTTTCAAATTATCTTAAATATAAGAATAATATTGTATTTTCCATATTGTTATACTGTATATAATTTTGCGCAACTAAATGTGATTTTAATTTTCGATAATTAAGATCTACAGAATAAAAAATGAAAAATACTTCTTTTTAAATTGCAGTAAATTTTTATTATAGCTGAAAAGAGTGAGTAAAAGATAAACGCATTGAAACGTATATCATGTAATTCGATCAACTCTTTGAAGTCGAGTGAGTGAATAAATTAAAAAATGACCACAGATTTCGCAGTTGTTGTTAATAAATAATCACATCAATCTAGATAATTTCGATGATTTTCTTTGAGAACACAATAACCAACATATTGTAATAAACTCTCCAATATGATGACGTACAATTTTTAGATTTTTTTATACGTCATTTATATTTAGTTTAATATATCAAATTTTAGTTTTTAGGGGTGTCAATTGGATAAAGGCATTGTAAAGTTGTGATAATTGGAATTCTAATAAGAATTACGATATAAAGATAAAAAAAACTTAACTTTAAGAATTTTACACTAAAAAGCAAAACAGTGAATTTTTATTAAAACCTGATCAAGTATATGTATCTGCATATAAATTGGAATTTTAAGTAATTATATATGACAACGTGAAAAACCAAAGCCAATAGTTACCAAATTAAAAAAAAAACCTTCAAATTAATCAATTTAATCGGTCGAACCTTTATTTAAAAATATTTTCTCCTTTCTACATAATTCCATCCAATATAAAGTCATTTTCTATTACTATCAAGAAATAAACAAAAAAAATCAGTAAAAATACTTAATTTCCTCATTTATATTCATTTTTCAATCCCATAAATATCTTCAGCAAATTCTTTTTTTTTGGGAACAGATCAAAATTATCTATCAACCTTGCCCTTCAATCACGAAGAAATATTTAATCGAGCGATAAAAGATTATCTTTCATGTTGATTCCCCCAGTAAATAATTTACAACCAAAGCCTGGA
This sequence comes from Cremastinae sp. A BG-2022a, assembly GCA_030522545.1. Lineage (NCBI taxonomy): Eukaryota > Metazoa > Arthropoda > Insecta > Hymenoptera > Ichneumonidae > Cremastinae sp. A BG-2022a. Next base: position 34,476 of record JAPYYW010000922.1, read on the forward strand.
GTGTAAAAAAAACTGGGAAGCTGCCGATTCGCGATAGAGGTGCGATAACCGTTGAAACGCAATCGGCGAGATAAGGATCGACGTAAACTACTGCGAGGGATAGAAGCCTAGACAAGTCATTTTCCGTACCAGGTGCGAGAGAATTGAAACAAAAACGGCGAGAGAACGAAAAAAAAACGCGAGATCGTTATCGCGTTATCTGGGCACGATAAGCGTTGAATTCTCGTTAGCGCATTACCGAGGCGCGAGATTTTTTTTCCCCTTTTGGTATTACAGACTTCGAGAGCACCGACGGAGAAAGAGAGACGAGGCTGGCCGATAAATTTTTAAAAACAGCAGCGGCGTCTGAAAATTGATAAAAACAAAATAATAGCAGCCAGGAGCATCTCGGGACGATGTATTCGTTACGAATTTTACGAGCGATTAAATAATTCCGCCAATGGCCATTGGCCGCGCGAATATAAGTGTCCTTAAAATTCCAGAGAGCTGAAGATCGGGAAAGGAAAAATAAGACGCGGAGCGAGATAAAAGTAGAGAGAAAAGATCGAGGGGAAAATCATGATAGAGGGAAACGAATAATAATGATAAAAAAGAATAATAAAAGGGAGGGGAAATATGGAGAAGGAGATGGAGCGGAATAGGCATATAAAAGAAGATTGGAGAGAGATGGAAAAGCCTTAAAATCGAATAATAAATATTTATGCGGAGCCATACGTATCGGGGAATTTCTTGCGAATATCATAAGCCGGTAGTCGTTTGAAACACCGTTAGAACATCGGAGACGATGCCACGTAACGCGCGAAGCTGCGCCTCCCTGTCTCGTTCGCATGGCATTTTACTATTTTTTGTTTCTTATTCACTTTTTTTTTCTTTCTTTCTTCTTCTCATTTTATTCGCATGGAGGTTCGAATTTGCTTTTTTGTTCCCGGCAATCTCAAGGATCGCTGGCTTTTATGTCCCGGCGAGATTGTAATCGACGTATTAGAATTCGTGTATGTGTAACGGGCATTCCAGATTTAACGATTATCGATATCGCGAGCACGATTTTATTTGTTTGTCCATCTATTTTGTTTTTGTTTGATAACTTTGACTTTTTACGAGGTTTTTCGTATTTTATTACCCCCACGGCGCATATTTTCGTGTCTCCTTTTAATTAATTCGATGGCGCACGGGTCGCCCGAGGTTAATTGCGGTATATTTGCCTTCGACACGATTTTCCCATAATCTCGGTAAGGATTCAGCCTCGACGTTTATTTTGCTCTTCAAAACTGATTTCTGTCGTGTGTGGAGTGTTGATTGATTGCATGCTATATTTTTACATATAATTGACGATTATTATTCCTTTTAATCGTACTTTGTTTTTAGGGTTTCGAATAAAGCCAATATGTATTTTCGACATCTCGCTTTCTTATTCATTAATTATTATTTATTCGCCTATTTTTTTTTGTTCTCATTTTCTCATTTTGTAGATTTATTTTCCTTTTTTTCTTAATTTTTTTAAATTTTTCGCTAAAATTTGGCGTACACTGAGTTTAATATACGATACCCATCTAGAGGGCGAATTTCAATAACATTATACGTCTGGAAATCGAGATATTTATCTTTTTGCAAATCACATTATTTGTGATTTCTTCCAAGACTGCGTGTATAAAAGTAACAATTTTACACAATAAATATCTCAACATCTGCACGATAAGACTCTCTTAAATTTTAAACGTATACACTTAAATATTCCATCAAGAAACATTAACACTAATGTTCAACAGATTATCTTCAAAATAATTTCACTTGATGCTTTTTGCCTTTAACCTTCTTAATTGCATGTTATATTTATTTTTATGCCTTATAAAAATTATCATTTTTTTTCATACATTATTTATTTTTATATTATATTGTATATTTATTTTTATTTCCTTATAAAAATTATCATTTTTTTTCATACGTTTTTATTGTTTGACTTTACTTTTGTTCGGATTCTCCCCTATTTTTTAAGTTTGCTTTCCTCCCCTAATTTTGGGTCGGTTCGCTCGGAGGATTCGCGAATACGGTGAAAAAAAGGAGTGGCTCCCCGTTGTATATACGCGTAGGTGCATAGAAATAAAAGTCTCGGCTCGAGTCGGAATATTGTCGGCCATGTTTGAGGAGGGTGTTGCCCGGGGGTGTAGGCGGTTCGTAACCATGGTGACCACCCCGGCCGAGCGTGACACGCCGCGGCGGGGAGGTTAGAGCGTGCTGCTGAGCTCGTTTTCCAGCTCCCCGGCGATCACCGGAAGCCCGAGACCGGAAACTCGACTCGCATCAGCGGCGACGATGACGATCGCGACGATAATATTCAAAAATATATATTAACGCCCCGTGAGACACGACGCGCTTATTATGCGAAAAACTGCACTCGAGATATGCACTCGCAAACGACACGACGGGAATATATACACGCCGCGCGCGTTTACGATCCTGCGGAAAGGACGAGGGGTTGGACGCGACGCGAGCTCTTCCGTGACGCAATTATCCTCTTTTCGTACTTTACCGAACCAGACACGGCCCACCCGTTTATAATTTCCACTTAAATCCTCCGTACGTTCAGTCAATATAGGAGGATTCATTGTTAACAGACAAATTTAATTTTTTCTTTTTTTAATTAAAAATATAACATGTCGACATGTTTTAAGAGATGCGCATCGATTCATCCCTTAAGGTAGTCATATGTCGCTGCAGAGTAGCCAAAAGTCATTTGCAGCTGATTAACGTTATTTACGATGAAGTATAGAGATCATTATAAAAAATGGAAAGGAATAAAGAAATTTATGAATTGTCAACAAAATTGAAATTTTTATTTATCAGTAATTGCAACACGAAAAACTAATAATCAACGGTTCGAGTAGGACTCGAGGTTGCTAACCTCAAAATTTCAAAATGTCACGTAATCGAAAAAGCATTGCTTTCCAAATTAAAAAAAAAAGTAATTTGCGAAATTTTTTTTTGAGATAACTAAGATAGGAAGATGTGCAGACTCATCAAACAAAATTGATCAAGGAAACTTGAAGATGTACAGAAATATGAGTGTAAGTTGAGGGCACGTTTGAATTCGGCGGTTGTACGTGACAGTTTAAATATGGTGAAATACCAAGATATCTGTTAAATATTCGAGCAAATGCTCGAATTTTCTTTTATTTTTTTTGATTTTCTTAAAAAATAGGTCGATAACCCCACTTTTATTTTCAAAACGATAAAATTCGTACAGGGATGTACTTTATTTAACTTCCGTTTTTCGCAAAAATCTTATGATTCACTATATAAATAAATTCGATGTTGAAGTGAGCGGAAGTAAGAATTTTCGTATCATCGTTATGCTTTGATCACAAAAATGAGCGATTTTTCATAATTAATTTCTCGATAATTAAGTTGATAACCCACTCTGAAATTTTGCAGGAAGCTTATCATTTATAACTACTAAAGTCTCTAATTTTTAAAATAAATCTGACTAATTGCTTAAAACGATTCGACTACCTTAAGGTATAATTGTCTCGGTAGAGACAAATCCTTTTTTTCACTAGTTTTTCATTCCTATGGTTAAGGTGGTTGGTCTGTGTCAGTCAAATCCAAAAGTTTTTCCCATTTTTCTGACGTTCACAGTGACTTGTGAGATTAAATTTATTAAAAAAATTTGTTGAAAATTTATGAAAGAACAACATATACTTTGAATTCAATAATAATTGAATTGTATAATTAACAAATTTTTTATGATAGATTTTTCTAAAACAATAAACAAACTTTCTTAAATGTTGTATAAAAACTCTCTACTAAATTTTAAGAGACTAAATTTTTTTTATAATAAAGGATTTTTCTTTGATCTAATGTAAACAGTTTAACAAAATTTTAAAAAGTTTCACCGTCTAAAAGTCAAGATATTTAGTGTTGAAAATCGTAACATTTTTAAAAAAGTTGACATTTTTACAAAAATTTTACAATGAAATAGAATAAAAGAGGTCTATTAAATAAAAACGAAAAAAAAAAATTAAAAAACAGCATGAAACTAAAGATGAAGAATACAAGAAAATATAGTTTACCCCTGTATCTTGATCTAGAACGCATCAGGGGCTGGACTAACGTTTTCCTCCCCTATTTTTTTTACCCGTCCTTGCTCACGATTCGATCGGACGCAACCTCGAGGCCCGGAGCCTCATGGGCATGGCTTACGAGTGTTCCGACCCTTCGTCCTCCCTTTGACCTCGCGAATTCTCTTCAAAGTCATGCACACCCTCTGGATTCACCCCTCTGTAAATATTTCCAATTGAGCCCGGATCAGAGCTCTCGCCATGAATTCTTTGTATTACGTGGCGCAATCTCTCTCTCTCTCTCTCTCTCTCTCTTTTTTCCCTCTCGCTTCATATTTCCTTTCCCAGTTGCACGATTTTTTTTTTATTCGCGTGAAAGGACCTGCCCGGAGACCATTAACTCTTCAATGGAAATCGTCGGGCGATTGGATTGAGACTCGTTCAAACAGGAAAATCTTCGGCACAAAGCGAGCTCGCGAATAATTGGCACGATAAAGATTTTTTTCTCCCCCGCGATCCAAAAAATGACGAAAATAGCACGTCATTGTGCAAGCTTCTTCCATAAAAGCTTTTTTTTCCGTTTTCCAGCTTTTTTTCAGAGAGTGCATTTTCAGAGATTAAAAAATGTTTTGGGCATGAGAAAAAAAGGAGATGGAAATTTCAAAAAATATCTCGCATGTTTCGAAAAAAGTTCACGTGAATCTTTATATAATACAGTAAAAAATTGTGAACAAGATTTTTGTAAAAATTAATACGAAACTTGAATTATGAACAAATTTTGATGCACTTATTTTATTTTCGGAGAGAAAATCGCAAAAATCACGTGAGGTGATATTATAAAATGCGAATACGTAAAATGAGAATTTTTCGTCACTCTCTTTAGAAATTCATTCTTTAATTCCGTGTGTTTATTTTTAAAGTTGAAAAACCAGAACTAAGAATCGTGTAAAAATGAATGCACCATTTTTCCGCGCGTTTCCTCTTTAGAAATGTTGTCTCCTTTTTCAAGCTACGTCCATTCACTCGAGCTTCAATGCGATGAATGTTTGACGTGTGAATAATGCGAAAAGCTTTACGTGTAATTGCCGAAAGCTCCGAGTTGTGCATGGAGAAAGAAAAGAGAGAGAAAATCAAAAACCGACGGACGAAGTGATAAATGGGTAGAAAACTAAAAATGGAAAAAGCTTTACAAAACACACGCTTCAAAAATAATAAAATTAAAATAACAACGAAAAATTGTAAATAAATTAAATAAAAATGAATTTTTTTCTTATTATTCTCTTTTTCATTAAAATTTTCAAAATTCATAATTTTGAATAATCAATTATTGAAAAATATTATTTATTCGATCAAATGTAAATTTGAAAAATAATAAAATAAATAAAATAATTGTAAAATAAAAAAGTTAATCTAAACTTACAAAATGAAATAAATCGAGTCGATATCTCAAACGTATACCTGATGAAATTATCGAAATAAATTTGAAAAATACAAAGAATAAAATATAGAGAAAAAAAAATAGTGAACCAAGGAGGGATTAGTTAGATGATAAAATTTGAAATGAAAGGAAATTAAATGAATAAATATATAAATAAATAAAATGAGGATAAAAGACGAGGGGAAAAAAAATTAAGAAATAAGGATAAAAAAGAATGGAGGCAAAGGGAGAGCGGGAATAGTAGAAAAGACCGAACTTGAGAGCAGAGGTCGAGAGGTGCTCATGAAAAATTTGGCGTCGCGCCATTTTCAAGTGGGTCGCTGCCTATATAGCGGACGGAAGAAGTGACGAAAGAAAAAAATCCATACGGCGCTCTCGCAAGGAATGCCACGGGGGTTGCAGTGAGAGACGAAGAAAGAAGCGAGATGGCACAATCAAGAAAGAAAAAAACGAATAACAGAGAAAATAGAACGAGAGCGAGAGAGAAAACAAGCGTAAAGAAAAAAATATATACATCAGCAACGAGCATAAAAATCAACGAAAAAGAAAAAAATTCATTATATAGACAGACTAATTGTTTATCAAACCAAAAATAAAAAATATATAATAATTTGGAGATCAAAAAAACGAGAAATAAAAAAAAGAATAAAAGGAAAAAAATGTCTAAATATCGAAATAGGAAAAAAAAAGAAAAAAAAATGAAAAGCAGTAACGAAAAATAAGGAATAAGGAATAAAAATGCGAAAGCATAAAAAAGAAAGAGATAAAAATGGAGGGATGGAGAGATAAAGCGAAGGGTGGATTTTTTCTCCCCAGGAGACTGCGTGAAGTGTTCGAGACTTGTCCTAGCCAGGATCTGTTGCCATGGCGACTGCTCGGGGTGCCTGGCAACCCCGGGGTTGGAACCCTTCGGCCAACCAATCTGTCGAAAGGTTTTTCCCCCGCGGCTCGTCGACCCTTTATCCTCGGGCGAACCAATGGCGTTCGCTACATACTATTTTGTGCTCAATTTCATAAATACACCGGGATATCAAAGAGTCTGCGGAGAGGCGGACTCTTGAAAAAAATCTCTCTCTCTCTCTCTCTGGGGTCAAAGTCTCCGAGGGTGAGCTCCGAACGGAGAGGCCTCGAAACTCGCGGTATATCGGCTCGAGATTTAACGAGCCAGCCGCCCAGAGAGAACGAATTTTCCTCTTTACACTCCGATACTTTCAAACCTCGAGCTTTTCTCCCTTTTTCGCTCCCCCGACCACTCCCCGGGTTATTTCTCACTCGCTAGTTCGGTTTTCCTCCCGATGTGCTTTCCCAATTGCCATGGCAACAGAGCCATGGCAACTAAAGAGGATATCGAGCTATCTTCCACCCTTGCGACGCATACTTTTCGTTCATTCATCTATTATATATACGTTAAAGATGGATTAACACTTTTTATTCCTTCAACTTTTCAACTAAGGTAAACATCCCAATTATTGGACATTTAAGGATTTTCATACTTTATCTTTATTTAAAAAAGATACAAACAAAAAAATCTGCTTCAAATTCACGTGTAAACTATTGTCTGAGTGATACAAAATTCATTTTATGTATTAATAATTTTAGACAATATTTCTAGTAAATAAATACTTGAGCGTTTGAATATATGTCCCAATATAAGTTGAACAGAAAATCGACCCTGTCTCTAAGGTCAAGCGAGTTTGTTCCAAAAAATTAAATAGTTATGAAAAATAATCCATACGATTTTATTGAGAGATAAATAATTCAAACGTTGAAAAAAATATATAGCAAAAATTGTCCAACTATGGAAACATATGTCCATCTATTATGGGACGTTTACCTTATTAGGTGTACAAATTAAAAAAGTGCCTTTTTTAATGGAATTCAAAATTTATTTCCAAACCAATGAAGACACATCTGATACTGAAAAGAATCTCCATTGCTTTTGATGACTTTTTACTCCATCATTCGAGTAACTGCGTCGAAGTTGTATCAATTTATGTAACTGTGATATGAAATTATCAAACATACAATATATAAGCACCTTATTATTTCGTATACCTAATATAAACATTTATAAATATTGGTTCACGATTCATTTATTTGAGATTTGATTTATTATAATTTATTCAAGGTTATTGTATCGGCGCAGATAAATGCAAAAAGTTTTATTTTTATAAGATATACTCCGAAGTTACAACCTCTCTTTAAGGAGCTTGTAACGGAATGTAAAAGTCTAGAGAATTGCCAAAAAATATAACACTTCGATAGAAAATAAAATCAGCTTTCCAATAAGCACAAAATTAATATATAGGTTGCCGAAATTTCTGTGAATAAAAATACATTTGAAAATGAAAAATTTACACGGTAATTTATTGTTTCGTGTTTGGGGTATAAGTATTCATTTGAGTAATTAACATATGTAGACACTAGAAAATTACATGAATTTTTGATATATATGATGTTCTTAGGCAGATATCATTAATGATATCAACAAAAAAAGTGGAATCATCGAACAAATAAGAAAAATTTATCGAGTTAATATCAACAGTTCACTGTGTCAAACCTCTTTCGTATTCGTTCAAAAAACAGTGTCTAATTTTTAAAAGGAAACGCATTAATAGAAGTGAATCTCACATGAAAAAGTAAATAAAATAAAACTTTCTTCAAATTGAGTTTTTTTTCGTAATTTTAATGTTCAAATAGTTATTGTATTGACTACTCTGAAGTTAAAACCTCCTTGAAGCACGAGAATCCTCGAAAAAAGAGTTTGGAAGGCCCTCGAGCGCAAGCACACAGAATATTGATAACGAGAACAAAATGGAAAAATAAAAAGCAAGAGAGTATATCTCGCACGACTAGAAGTATAAGCCCTCGAGAAAATTGAGCAGTTTTCGAAACAAGACTCGTTATAATTATTTGATTCGTTACAACGAAATAACAATTTCTACGACGTTGAGGCTGGAGCGAGTACAATGGGAGAAACAGAGTTTCCTTTCGACGAGTTACGGGGCGAGTTGTTTCCGTGTATATACATCGGAGTTGGGAAAAAAGTCCGCGAGAGCTCAGTTGCCGGGGGGATATATTGACAAAAGATGGGCGTTTTTGGTGTCGGGGTTGCGGAGCCAGGGGGCGCGCGGGAAAAGCTTTTCAGGGAGCTTTGTGCGCTTTAATCCCGGCCGGTCGTCATGGAAACTCCGGCGAAGTTCTCCAAAGCCTCCGGCGGATAAATAGAGAAATGGAATGGGGCAAAAAGCGTGACGGGGGAGAAGGGGGTGGTGGAGCAAGGGAAAAAGAGAGAGAGAGAGCGCGACGCGAAAAAAAAAGAGAGTGAGAAAAAGCGCCGAGAGAGATAAAGATCGAGAAATAAGAGCCAAAAAGAGGCGGAACGAGAGAAAAATCTACGAGAAGGAAAAAAATAGGTGCAGAATGAGAGAAAGAGATGTACGTGCGAGCGAGAGACGGAAGTAAAAAAAAAAGAAATTTCGATTTTTTGTCTCGTCGGTATAAAGAGAAAAAAAGGAGAGGTATATGGAATAAAGAGGAAAAAAGCTCGAAACGGAGAGAAAAAGCGTGACGACGGGACTTTTAGAGCCAGCGAGGCAGCCGACCTTGAAAGGGTCATTACCAGACTTCGCACACAGGACTCGCTGGACCCTTTTTTCCATCTCTCTCGTTTCTCTCTCTCTCTCTCTCCCCGACTCACCTTTTCACATTTAAAAAGTCCGTCTCCGCGTGCATATATAGACACTCTCTCATTGTTACTCCGGATCCGGCTCTTGAGGATGAAAGGGACTTTTCTGGCGTAGACTCGCGGATTTTAACGAGGCTCGAATTCGGAGCTTGTGCACCAGACCGTCGCCCTTGACCTTGCGAGCTTTTTACCCTGCTTCTTCTTTTTTTTGTCAACTCTTTTTCTCCTGTATCCGCCATTTTTGCTCCTCTCTTCGTCTCTTTTTAAACTCCGCCATTTTCCAACCTCGCCAGCTCTTTCTTCTTCGTTTATTTTAACGACGAGAGCTTTCTCCGTCGCGAATCGCCCGGCATCGGGCACGCAGCCCCCCCGCCATGTTGATTTTACGAACCGAACAAACCAATTATCCGCAGAGCCCGCCCGCCATATTCGTTTCCGCTCATCTTTTTCTTCTCTCTATTTCGCTTCTTATTATTCTCCTTTTTTCTTTTTTTTTTCATTCGCTCAACCCCGTCGCTATTACTTCTTCGTCATTCTTAACGAGTTTGTCTAACGAGCTCGTACACCTTTATAGAGAGAATGCTCGTATTATATATCCTCGCTCCTTGTTTATGTTCTAAGCCATGCCGAGTAATGAGGAAACGTCGACGCACTCGATTATACGCATACGTAATATCGCGTGGAGCAATGAAGCGAGGATAAAGAAGAAAAAGTGCGAGAGAGAGACGGATGAAAATCGAATAAAATGAGAAAGAGAGTCGTCGAGTCTGAAAAGACATATAGCCAATTTGTAGCGATCTTCGAACGACGATTGAAATTTAAATTTGCCACAAACGTTTATGCTCATGAAGTCCCGATGTTATATATACCCCGAAGGTTTTTTTTATTCGTTATTTATTTTTTTGTTTTCTCGGTTGCTCACTCTCTTTGCGTCGTTTTTTTCGCGTTCGTTACTTCACATTTGGTATATACTCTCGGTCTTCGTTATTCTTGCTTTCCTTCCCGTGTTTCACGTAAGTCGTATCGTCTCGTCGTGCCTTGAAAATCAAACAATGCCAAGCGTGCGGCATTAAATTTACAAAGGGACGCCGCGCACACGAGGACCTTCGACTCGCCGGCCAGCTCCGAGATCGGCAGCTGAATCGACGATCGACCGAAAAAGAGACGTCGATACTCTCCCGGATTATTCACGTCAGGTTCGGCTCGTAAGGAAGTATATGCGCTTCTTGTCAATACACATCGACATTTTCAGCTTCCAATCAGAGAAAATTCGTCAATATATCCTTTGAAGATAGTATACGAAGAAAATACTTTATAAGTTGAAGTATAACCATAAATATTATATGAGCAGTTATACTTTTATTCAAGAAAAAAAAATAATGGTTTTTAATTCATTTCACATGTGCTCCTATAAGGAAGTATATGCGCTTCTTGTCAATACACATCGACATTTTCAGCTTCCAATCAGAGAAAATTCATCAATATATCCTTCGAAGATATTATACGAAGAAAATACTTTATAAGTTAAAGTATAATCAAAAAAATTTTACGAAAAGTTGTACATTTGTTCGAAAAACAAAAAATTAATGTTTTTTATTTATTTCACATATGCTCGTAAAGAAGTATATGCGCTTCTTGTCAGTATACAGATCAACATTTTCAGCTTCCAATCAGAGAAAATTCGTTAATATATGTCCTTCGAAGATATTATACGAAGAAAATACTTTTTAAGTTAAAGTATATTTTAAAAAATTTTACGAAAAGTTGTACTTTTTTTCGAGAAACAAAAAATTAATGGTTTTTTATTTATTTCACATATGCTCGTAAGGAAGTATATGCGCTTCTTGGCAGGATACAGATCGACATTTTCAGCTTCCAATCAAAGAAAATTCGTCAATATATCCTTCGAAGATATACGAAGAAAATACTTTATGTTACGTACTATAAATTAAAGTATATGTAACCAAAAATATTTTACGAAAAGTTGTACTTTTGCTGGAGAAAAAAAAATTAATGGTTTTTGATTCATTTCACATACGTTATATATATTTGTGATTTTTTTAAAATTTATTTCTGCATAAATGCACTCTGAAAAATTACAATGTTCTCATTAATTATATTTTTCATTCAAAAATTTAGTTAACTTTTTATTCTCCTGTAATGAAACACATATGAGTTTCATTCAAAAAAATCACATTTATGTAAAGTTAAGAATAAAAATATTTCGTTCAACCAAATGTAGTATGGTTCAACCTACAATTTAGTTTGTTGAAATACATAAGTATAATAGACTTACAACCTGACGTATTTACATATTGATTTTTGCCACGTGTGATAGCATATCATACTTTTTTAGTATTTCTGGAACTTATGATGCCAATACAATCTTTTTGATCTTGTAGGTATTTAAAACCTGCCTACCTCCTTTCTGCACGAAATATATGTTTAATATTATGCGATGTAAAAATTATAAATGAAAAATGAAAAATTTTGTTGAAATAAAATAGATCATTGCTGCACATTTATGAATTATTTCAGTAATTGCCAAAAATGTTAGAATCAGCGATAAAAAATTGTCCATCGTCTCCCAGTGCAAAAATCTATCATCGAATGATCAATCGCGCTGTTGCACTAATTATTAATGAATATTTAGAGAGGAAGTTCGCCAGCCGATGGGACGATATGGTCCTCGATACATAAGGGTGAAAGGCAACTTTCCACAATTCGGAGATATTTTTCCGGCGTCTGGTGCGTTACGAATGACGAAAGAACTGGAGATCCGATCAAATATTAGCATAACGAAGCCTCGGCTCTGAATGAGCACGATTCTGGAGTATCTCTCCGACGAGACGTGTTCACTCACGCTCGAGTAATTATGTTCGCGCTTATTAATTAAGATACCGGAGTGATATAATCGAGGATGACGTGTCGGAGGGAGACCAAGACTCGGCCAGTGCAGCGTGTGACGCAATTGTGGTTGCAGCACTTTTTTCTTTTTTTATCATTAAGGAAAAAAGTTTAGACACAAAGACGTAGGAATGCCGAGCTAGAAACGCGACAACTTTTGTCGTTACTCTCAATAATTTTTTTTTTTCATCGCAAGTATGCACGAGCAATATTTCAAAAAATATGAGAATTGTTTAATTTCTAGGAATTTTGGTACTAAGGGTACGAAAACATTTCGTGCAGAATTTAGAATCGTTTTACTGAAGATTTAATATTACTTGCCAAAAATTCATGCATTTTTCCTAAATATGGATTGAAAAATATGATTTTTTTATACACATTTGTGTAACAATGATTTAAATACTAAAAATTTTAACCAAAATTTTTCTTATTTCATTGTTAAAAAAGAATTAAACAAGTGTAAAAGGGAGTCAATTGTTGAATCAATAAGCTGAAATTGTCATAATTGATAGTCTATTTAAAACAATAAAAATTAGCACGAATTTTTGTAAAAAAGATAGAGGTTTAATTTTACGAATCAAACATCTAAGTTATCTACATTTATACATAAATACATACAGAAACAATGTGATGAAACTGCGATCGAGTGAAAATTTATGGTTTTTACTCATTATTGTTTCCTATTGTGTATTTATTATACCTATTACTCATTAATTTGCAATTTTTACAAAACATTGCTTTCCACGAGTAAATTTATATATAAATTTGTATTGTATTTAATTTTTTAATAACGTGTACAGCTTCTCGTTTCTTTATTCCAATCTCGGATTACGTGAGAGATAATAATGTATCCCGTCTCTCGGAACACACAGATTGAAATTTAATAGACGATCTCAAGATAAGAATTTGACTTTTATCCGCTCGATAATATCGACGCGATTCTTTTCAATCTCTTTCTATTTTCTATTCTAATAGGCTTCCCGCCGGACAATCACGATTATCTCGATCGTCAATTTGCAAACTATGCTATTATTTATTATCTGAACCTTCTAGGCTAAAAAGGAGGAAAAAACAGTAAGTAGTTTGAGCTTCGAACAATTACCGTCTGTTGAATGATTTTTTTAAATCTTATTTTTTATTAAATGTACAATTCTAGAATCAAAAAATAAATAAATAAAACAGTGTTGTGCCCGTGAATTGCGAAGGGCCTTTCACGGACGAAGGTTGAGGGATTTAGCCAGAATGAGTAAACTCCGACTCGATGATTATACAAAAATAA
>JAPYYW010000923.1:0-43375 GCA_030522545.1 Cremastinae sp. A BG-2022a
CCATTCACATGACGAAATCAACTTTATTATGGGTGATTTTTAAAGATTTTTGCAAAACGAAGCGAATGGCGTTGGAATTTCGTCAATCCATCAATTTTTTAAAAAGTTATGACGCATTGAAGATTTTTGAAAAAATGGAAAGGGGTATACCTTCAAAAATTGGCAAAATTTTTCAAAATTTTTTTTATCGATTTTAAGACCTTATTCGATCGAAAATTTTCTGCAGATAACGAAAATGATACTTATTCAGAGCGCAATCCACGAATTCATATCGAAAAATTGAAAATACTGATCCAAAAGTCAGTTTTTTGGCTTTTTCGATATAAATTCTTAAATGACGCCCCAAATAAATAGCATTTTCGTTATCTACGGGAAATTTCCGATTAAATAGGCTCTTAAAATCGAAAAAATAAAATTCAAAAAAATTTTGCGAATTTTTGAAGGGGTCACACTGGGTCTCGTAGCCCTATGAAAATTTCAATTAGCGATATCTTTTCTTTCTCTTGACCAAATCAACTGTGTTAAGGGTGATTCTTAAAGTTTTTTGCAAAACAGAGCGAATGGCACAGGAATTATACTAATACATGCATTTTTTTAAAAGTTACGACGCCTTGAAGATTTTTGAAAAAATACCTTGGATTTCGCTTCGAATAATTAATATTTTTGTTATCTAATAATTGAATCGTATGATTGAAAATTACACTGGAACTGAAACTCAATTCAACTTGTCGAATTTCTACGAAATGTTTTTCGGTAACGAACTATCGGGCGAGACCCAACACTTTTTATCCCGATACTTTATACCGGCCTACTGATTCCAAATTGAGTCGTAAAACCGAACACTGGAGACTGTGTTTGGTTTTTGACTCGACCTCGTCGAAACGTCGAGGTAAACAGTTTCTTTCCTTGTTATGCTCGACGAACTTTCCCTTTTCTTTATGTTTACGATTCCCGAACTATTCAGGTGTATTTGCCAAGGTATATTGGATAGAAATAATAGAAAATTGTGTTGCAAGTTTTTTTCACATAAGCGGAGAAAATTTAGCGTGTTCGAGGACCTCCAGCTTGATTTTTCAAGAATCGAAAATGGGAAGATCATAAAATTCTAAGTAGCAATATCTTTTTGTGTCCTCGGCCATATACCGACTTCATAATAAAAGTAATTCCTGAAAATTTTTGCAACACGAAATGAATGATTCAAACATGAAAGTCATTATTTCCAAAGCAACGCAAATTGAATTTTTTTTTAATGAGTAGAGATTATCCAAAAGTCAATGCGATCCCCAAAATGCGCTCTATTTCAATGAATCGATTAGAGGCCTCATGTCTTTTTTAATATAGTCTTATGAAAAAACAGAAAATCAGCTTTTTGGCTCAGCGAAGTTACAAAATTTCGACCTTTATCAACAAATTTGCGATGGATGAATGATTTTTGTTATCTTTATGTATGCACCCAACAAAAATCCGACACCAGCTTTCCATGGAACTGATCCTTGATGACACTCATCCGATTACACGCTTATGTAAAACGAGGTCAAGGGACACAAGGGGCGGGGATGTTATTTTTTCAAAAAGTTGGTGCTCCCTGGACGACTTTTGTTTATTTATCGATTTATTAACGCCGGGCGAAAGTTGGACAAGCCTCTGGGCAATAGCACGCGTCTGATAACGCGATGGAAATTTTATTAACGCGTTCGAAGGCAATCCCGTGGGGGAATAAGGGCGGAGCGAGATTGAGTGAGAAGACGATAACCTACTTATGAATATAAACTAAACGAGTCGCGTATGGAGCCTTCGCATATAGCTCATTACCTCCCGACAATATTGAACTTTCGATCGCGCTGAGCGCACAAGCTTCGTCCTCAATTTTTGACGGGGTGCTCGCGAGGAGCAAATTCAACGTTTGTTCGACGAAAGAAGCGGCCGCTCGAAAGCCCGAATAATATACACAATATATCCAGTGGAAGCAGCGCGAGATGCTTTTTGCAGTTAATTAAACGGAGAATCCCCCGGAATCACTGGAGGGGCGCAGGGGATTAGAAGTTTCAATCCGTTTTTATTCGGTACATTAACGCGCGAGTTAATCCATTCGCGGCCGACGCGCTATACAGGGATATAATGCAGACCCGGAACCGGGTGTCTCGCCCGCGCCGGTACAACCATCCGCTCGCTTATTCTCTCCCACCGCGCTTTCTCTTGCCCGCGTATATAAATCGCGACCGGCAATTTACGAATGACCGCATGCATCTGGGACAAGCGGAACAATGGCGCGCGGGGTACTTAAAACAGAAAAGTATATACGGTCGAACGGAGTGTGGCCGAGCCAAAACGAATTCTCTTGAAAAATCATTCAATTCTTTTTTCTCTCTTCATCGGCGAATTCTCTCAGCCAATTTTTATAAACTCTTTTTTTTTATTTTTTTACGGTTGCTCGGAAAGTACGTTTTTCGAGTGTAATTTTGCGGAAAGTAGTCGACTCACTTTTTCGCACGAGTGCGCGGAAACTTCGCGCCGTTCGTTGACTTTTCGCACATGTATCACAATATTCAATTTCCTGTGTATTTTGCAGTAAATCTTTGAAAATGGAGTCGCGAGAAAGTCAGGATTGCAATTTTCGAAAGTGAAGACACTACGGGAAATAGATTGCGCCCTGGCGGGAAGGCGAAGAAAAAAAAGGGGGGTAAATAATTGAGGTTGCACAGAGTCAACGTTAATCGCACAAAGCGCACGGTTCCGGGCGCTTCGATCTCTCTCGTGTTTCACATGGCTCGTAATCTAATTGGCTTCGGGTTCAGCCAATTACGGAACAAGAAACAGAAGATTCGCAGTTGAACGTGGATTGTGCGTTTGTTGAGCGCGCAGAAGTGGAAACGGTTCGCGAAGAACGGGCACGTTCCAACCCCGACGTTTATCAGGCGAATATGCACAGCGTGTGTACATAACGCGTTATCGGGCAAAAAGAATCGTTCGTGGGACTCGGGAACACCCGATAAAATATAATACGTCCGCAGCTCGTGTTTCGTTCGATCTCGAATCGCGAACGAGACCAAAACTCGAAATGCTCCGAACAATTTATTTCTCCAATTATTAATTTCACTTTTCAATCGAAAATTCGTATCTTTTTTATGAAATGCAAATAAGAGGCTCGTACCCGGTGTCACGTTTCAATTTCTCGGCAAATTTCGAGTGAGATATTGAAAGATAAAAAACCGAGCAGTCGTCTGATTTTTCATAGAAACGCGATTTTATCCCGACCGCCGATCTTTGTTTGAAAACGGATTTTTATCGTGAAATTCCCTATCGACGAAATTGTCGGATCTCGTATCGCGACTCGCGTTCTTATCTGGAAACTAATCTTCGAGCCTTTTGACGCGCGTGCGACCGACACACGCACGATTTTTGCGTAAATTTCGCAGAAATCGACAAACGGAGATTCATTCGCTAATGCACGAGAGAATTTTTTTCGCTCTCTGCGGTGTCGCAATTTTTTTTTTTTCGTTCTCTCCTGTCGCTTTGTCTCTCGCTCTTTTTTTCGTTCGAAGCTTCAATTCCCGTGGATTGGGATGGATGAAAAGCCCGCGGGGAATGTTACTCGCGCGCGCCGCGATTTCATATGCCGAAGTGGCGAGCGTATCGACACTCGCTCCGAGCCGGAAATCGCGAGACCCTTTTTCCCTCCCCGTGTCACGTCCGGTTGAAAAACGTCGGTCTTGAGCATCGACGAACTTTAATGCATTTTTCATTAAAATTTACGACAACGACAGTTATTGCGAGTGGTCGGAGAAAATTTATTTTTCTTCTCGCATTTCTCTATTTTTCAATTAAGAAAAATGTCAAATTGTTCTCCCAATAAATTCTGCTGTACGCAAGACCTGAGCGTCGTAAGAAAACTTATTCGCTGCGAAAAAAACATCGTGAAACATCTGGTGAACGTTTTTCAACGTTATTTCGTTTAAATCTATCAAAGATTTTGTTAGAAAAAAAAACAAATTGACGAGCTCGTTGCAACTTCCATGGTTTCCCGACGTTTCTGTTTCAGAAGTGGGGCTTCGCATTGAAAATCGAGGAGAGTGCGTGAAAACGAGGGAGAAATACATAACGCTTGCATAAAAGATTCAGACGAAGTGTCGGAAAATTATCGTCGAGGGAGCAATTGTCTCTTAGACGAAAAAGAGTTTTCGAGACGATTGATTTTAACGCCAGAAAAGCCAACCGTGTGACAAGGAAGTCCCTAGCATAGGAATCAAACGCTAATCAGTTTAATAAAAAGCCGAAGAAAATAAGTTGCGAAAAATGTTTCTGAAGTGCCCTTTCTTCCGTAAAATGAGAAAGATAATAAAAAAAAAAGAAAAATACGTGTGCGCAGACGGGAAAACTTTTAACGTAAAATCTCACATAACCCTTCTCCATAAAGAGAAAAAATAAAATGGAGGGAAAAGCAATGGGAAAAAGAGAATAAAAAGACATTTGGGAAAAGGATAAAAAGTCCTGAGTAGCCTTACATAAAGATGGAGAAAAAAAAAGAGCGACGGAATTCTTGCGGAGGATCACGCGCGTTCTTTTGTACGGCAGACGAGAGAGCGATTTCCCGAAAGAGTCTCGGAAAACGGGCGATACCCCGTGCGTGTTTTTCTTCTCCCTTGTCTTTCGCTCGAGACAAAACACGAACACGTTCTGACGATACCGGAAACTCGTTTTTCTCCCCCGATACGACAAAAATGTCACAGAATGTCGCGAAAACTCGTAACCCCGAAATTCCGAGCTCGCATCGTGTTTTTCCTTCTCGTTTCGCCCTGCTCTCTATTCTCCAGATTCGCGAATTTTATACGCCGTTTATACGTCGCGGAATGAGAAACATAATGACGTTTTCAGCGAGACGAGAGACCTCGCGGATATCCAGCGCGAACGAGGCTTTCCGGAGCCAGGAAAGCAAGGATTACGGCAAAAAAAATCATGCTATCGAAAATCCATCATTCGCTTGTCCGTACGCATTGCCTTTTTCCTTTTTCCCGTCAAGGGATTTGATACTTTTTTTTCACAATGCTTACACGTATCGGTTCTTTTTCCCTCTTTTCTTCATTTTTTTTTCTTCCAATACCGACGTCGATGGAAAATCTTTTAAATCTTCACCGGTCGCGACTCGAAAGAATTTCCATCGAGTTTTCCAACGACGGAAAAGCAGAGCGAGCAAAGACACGATAATTCAGCGTTTCATCCTCATTTGACGCGAGGAGGAAGAAAAAAAAACGTCGAGAGTTTATCTGGCTTCCAGTTCAATTATTAGAAGTACGAGTGAAGGCTGGAAGTCGACTTATCAATCCATCGGATCGTGGGGAAAAGCAAAAACGCGCTCTTTCGTTGCCATTGTGCGTTACGATCGTGTTTCGAGCGAATGAAAAGTCCCGGCCTTTGTGTCCGGACACAGTGTGCGCCTGTGACGAGGCAAATTTGCGGCGAGCTTTGTGCAAACGTACGAAAAGCTTCGACCCTCGAGCGTGCCATAAAATCTCATCGTTTCCTCAGAATGGACCAAAAAAAAGGGACAGAGAGGAAGAAAAAGAGACGAACGTCGATAAGTATTACTCGGCCCGATGCTACGAACCGATTCACGGTGCATTTGCCTCGAAGCTTTCACGTCGATCCCCGTTATCGCGGAAGCAACCTCTTTTCTTTTTTCTCAATTTCCCAAGAACTCTGGTTACACGAATTATCGTCATTTTTCATTCTTCGACATTCATTTTTTCCCGTCCACGTTTCGATTTTCTTTTCTCGTCGTTTCGAATCCGCACAGGGGAAAATCGCGAGTCTCGTCAGCCGTACAAAAAAATATTCGTTTTTGGAGAACAAAACAAGAGAGATAATCGGAGACTCCTTTCTTTGTTTCTCTTGTCTGTCAGTCACACACGCATTCACTCGTTCGACCTAACTGCATTTTAATCATTATTTTTTTAAACAAATGTTTGATTATAATGTGCGTTATGTAATCACTTTTTTGTTCATTCGTTGATTGTTTTTTTTTTTGATTTTCATAATTTATATGCTTAAGTGTTAAGCGCAGGAAAACATTGAATAAGAGGAAAAACAATGAATAGAGGTTATAAATAGCGAATATACACTGCTATGGATAAATAATCAGTAACACAATATATAATCGCAACATTTCAGGATTCACAGTGGTGGTGAGTATACATAAGTATATATGTGCGCTAATTTATTGTCTGAAAGAACGCAAAAAAAATCAATCTGTTCCTCCAGACTTTTCGTTAGTTCAGTTCATTTTAAAAAGAGGATATGCTCGTTGTAATTTTCAATATTTTTTAAATCGTGTTGTTATTATCTGCACGTTAGAATATTCGGTGTTAAAAGTGGATTATCCATATACGAAATTAAAAATATCAAAGTAGACAAGGTCAATGTTAACTAGCAACGTGATAGAATCAAATAATTAAAGTAAAAACGAAACATTGAAATAAAATAAAATGACGGAAAAAGGTTCACGATGAATATTCATTGAGGTATCCTCGTACTCTTTCCAAGTGTACTAAAAAAAATCGAAATATTTTTCTCCCGCCACGAATCTCATGCAAATTTCGAATGGTATGCAAATCCATTGGAAATTTAAATATCGGCCTTACATGAATTTTGATTGATTTTTACATCGTTTTTAATGACAGATTCTCATACGTTAATAATTTATGATAATAGATTCATACGTCAATTGTTTAGTCGCTCAATTTTTATTTCCGTCTAGCGAGCGAGCGAACGAAGAGCCAATAATTTCATTCATCGAATGGAAAATAATATATCCCACGTGAACTTTTTTCTGTGTGTTCAGTCATTGGATAAATCGTGTCAGGGCTTTGGATAATTGATATATCTCTCTCTCTTGAATGAATAAATATAGCAGGCGTATCATGCAGATCGGGTTACTTTACCTAAGGTGAGCTTTTCCCCGGAATCCGGCGGCAACGTGAAACCGAGGAGTGCCATGCTCGATATGAGCACGCACGGCACGATCAAATTGAAGAAATAGTACAGAGTTCGCCTGCGAATCTGTATCGTGAAAGTAACGTCGACGTAAGGCTCCGGGCAACACTGATAATTTATCGTGTTCTTTTTCCCCGGCATTCCTGCAAATAAACCATATTCTTTTACCACCAAATTTTCAAGCAACACATTACAAATTGTGCAACAAAATTACGAAGAGAGACTTTTCGAATTATATTTCAGACACATTTCCTTTTTGTACTCTTCGTAATTTTTTTTCAACGAAAATACTTTTTCTTTTTTGCTTTTTCTCTTTTGCACAAAATATTCGATCATCGATATATGTTGTACATCGCGCCTAAGTGCTATCATCGCTAAATTCTTCTCGTCCATCGTTCTGGCAATAAAAGTAAAAGCCTCGCACGACGGGTTTACGACGACATCGGAACTCGTTGTTAAACCATAGTTATGTCCATAGACAGCGAGTATTATGCTTCGGATATCACTTTACATTGAGACACGACGCTTGCTGGCTCGAGGACTCGGGCGTCAATCGATGTTTGATTTTCGAGGGGGCAAAAACATTTGGTGACTTCCCGATCGAGGAGAAAAATTGACACGACTTTCCAATGTAAAAAACAAATTAAATAAAAATTGCAATAAAAGTGATTCTATCTTTTAGAATTTCATAAAAAAATTTCAAAAACTAAAACTCTTTGTAGATCATCAAAAAAAAATCGTAAAAAAACTTTTTTCGTAATTTTCGTACGTATGCAAAAAGTATCTTGAAACAATTTAGAACAATTTTTAAAAATAAATTTGTTTTTTTTTGTTTCTTTACAAACAAAAAGGACTGCAGAAAGCTGAATCCTCGAAAATCAAGGAGGAATTTTATTGGCAAATTTTTTCCTCGAATTTCCGAAGGGATTAACACACACACACGTGGAGGCGTCACTTCTTTTTGCGATTTTCCACGGCTCAGACTCACCGATGAGGTACCATTCTCCGTTCGTGATGAAATCGGACAAGTCACCGCCCTCCTCCGAGTTGAGTACCAGATCAAGCTACCAAGGTCAAAGTTTGATTAAGACGTTACATATTCTACGGCATTCGGGAATAATAATTGTTCTTTTTTTTTCTTCTCCTTTTTGCAATCATGTACACGCAAAAGTCTCGTGTTCATGCGTTCATACAAAAAACAGCAGACTTTCTACACATCAAATTGAGCTAAAGATCTAAAAGCGCCATTGCGACTAACGCAAACAAAAAAAAAGATATAAATTCGTGATTGCAGAAAAATAGTGAAATCTATTTTTCAAAACTCGAGTGCGAATTGTTATTATTCTCGGATCGGAATGGAAGAATTGTTTCTTTTGTTGAAAACAGTTTGAAAATCGACTTCCGTTTTGTCTCGCAGGTTCAACGGAAGTCTTTAAAAGAGACGCCGCTCGTCATTTCGCGTCGAATGAGGAACGCCGAGCGTCCCTATGTACGGTGCGCGCATTCTCGCGTTAACCGGAAGTAATTTCGCGTAAAATCGTGAAATCACGCACATGGCTTTCGCGAGGGGCGAGAAGAGAGAGAAACAAAGGGACGTTACAAGCGTCAACGAAATTCCGCACGGAAAGCTTCTTCGAAAGAATTCTCATTAGATTTAACATTCCGTCTCTTTGTTTTTTCTCTCTCTTATTTTCCCCGGATTCCCTTTATACGCGAAAATTCACACTCGAGACTCCGAAAGATATATTCGTGATTCTTTAAAATAAAAAATGAAGAAAAATGTCTATTTTCCACAGAGATCAAAAGTGCTCGAAAAATCGCTAGAACTATTCATGCGTTTTATCTCTTTGTGATTTTTTTTTTTTGATTTCGCTTTCATAATATCGCGTCGATCACTCTGCATCGATTCTGCGTTGAGCGTCGATGAAAAATGCTCGAGCGATATCGTTTCATTTCGGTTTTACATCGCTCGTTTTGTCGTTCCATGCAACATTTACTTTCTGGATTTTCGTTATGTATAACGCTCGATCGATGATGTAAACGAAACGTCGCAATAAAGAACGCAAATGGTCACGACGAGTGTCATGTTCGCATGCGCCGCGATGACAAACGAGACCGACGATAACGTCATTATGGATTTTGGAAAGGGGAAAAAATGCGTGTACGAGGAACTTGATAATAATTTTCTTATTCTACTTTCGATTCAATGAATGACACCTTTTAAAATCGATCGAAAAATGACGATTATCTTTCTGCTCGATATAAAATGAATGAAATGTTGGTTCGAGTGTCGTGAAAACCCGAATCAGAGCTTATTTTTGTGAAAATTTCAAAATAAATTGGTGCTCAGGGTGAAAAGTGAGGGGATTAGTTTCCCGAGGAGCCAAACAGCGTGTTAACAATTGTGGTTGTCTAGAAAGTGATTGTCCAAACAGTTTAGAATTGACAAACAGCGGGAGCAAGCGGAAGTAAATGCCGATTCTGAATTTCATATTCGTCGAGCCGCGGAGTTGTTGGTGGAGTTAAGCCCTCGTAAATTTGTATACATTCGAGGAATCTGGGGTAGGACGAAAATTTGGAACGACGCGTGTTATCCCGAGAGATCGAGGTTTGCCCCTGGACATCGGGATATTAAATTTCGCGAGGATTTTATGATTCGAGCGCGCGTGCACCCAAGTACGCCCCGGCTCGGGGAGCCTCTCGTCAAACGAGATATTACGCCCTGCGTAAATATGCTAATTTTGTCCATGCATTTCATATTAGAATTTCAAAACCGCGTGAAAACCGAAATAAATCCAATTTAATTTTGTTTTTCTCCTCTCCTCTTCTTTTTCCATCGAGCGTTTAAATTATTGAACTAGTTCGACGTATCGCGCGCGAGAAAAAAAAACGAGAAGTTTCCCGTTTTAAGGACGCCATCAAATTCGATACAGTTTCGTTATTAAAAGTTCCATGCTATGGACAATTTATCGTCCGCGTAAAGAGAATCCCGAGCTCCATCGTGCTGCAGTATTTTTCTCAGTGGGAGAAAATTGGTGGCCGGGGTAAATTATTGCTTTCGTCTCGATTGGTTTCTCCGAGAAATTTTATCACACGATATAAGCTCTGATTGTTTTCCACGAATTTTTTGTATATTTTATTCTCAACTACGTATATCTAAGAAAAGTTCTTAATTAATTGTATATTTAAAAAAATTCTATCCTCATATGTTTTCAATAAAAATCTACATTGGTATGTATAAGTATAGAAAAGAAAAAAATGACTATAAGAATAAGAGTATATGTGAAAAACTTGTTCCATGAATGATAGAAAGATATGGAAAATGAAGAGAAGAGGAATCGAAATCCGACGGTAATAAAGCTGAAGAAGAAAATAAAAGTAAGCACAAAAGTGAACGCTTGGCAAAAATTCAAATCTTCGACGACACATAAATATAGAAAACGATACAGACAGCAAGATTGCATATCAATACGTAAACGATAAAATTCCATATACATACACATATAGTAAGTAAATAATATATATATACGTAAACATGTACTGAGATATGAATATATGTTAAAAAATGAAAAATCCGATCAACGATGACATGATAGTAATGTCGATATAAAGATAGATATATATATATATATAAATATATTTAAAACGGTTATTAAGCTGAAAGCTTAGATGTATTCTTCTCGCATTTATGGGACAATATATAAAAGTATGTATCTCATGTTTTCCGGCACGTGGTCTTACATGAGTGCCCACGCTCATACGCACTGCAACTTATTTTCTTTTTCTTTGCAATTGAAAAAAAAAGTCGTTTAAAGTTCCATTCGCCATGCGAGCAAGCTTGCAGAGTTGCGTTGAGGGGCACACAAGTAAGAGCGCATCCGGACTAAAGAAACGACGAAGAGACAAAAAATACGTCGTTCGCTACGCACGCGCGCGTAAGGCTCTTGCGGAATCTCGTGTCACGATCTTGCGGTGCCAAGTCTCGTTTTCTTCCTCAATGTAATATACGAAGAGACGGGAGCGAGCAGGGCGGGGAGTCTCTGGGGAATTCTCGAATTTGGTGAACTTTTCTTTTAATGTTCCAAGATACTCGCGAGAGAGGTGAGAAAAAGTTCTCAGTGGAGGGTATAGAACTGCGATAAGACGCCTGCCAAAGGGGTTTCGTGATAAGAGAAATAAAAGGGCGGCGGGGGAGGAAGTTGAAGAATGAATAAGGGCGCGCGTGGAAAGTTCTCGAGGGGGAGGCGAAAATATAAACGCGCTTGACAAGGTCTGCGTCGCTGGCTGGCAAATATCTCCGCGTAGCCATCGAGTGTCCCTTTCCCTCGCCCTTTCAACTTTCTTCTCGCTCTGGCATGCACGTACCGCGTGGCATTGCGGATATATAAGTGCCGGGCTCACTTTCGAATAACTGAGAGGCCGCACGCTCGTCCGGCAAAAGTTCCGCAACAGGTGCACGCGAACACTCCTCCGCATTTTTCGATTAATACTCAAACTAATCTCTTTCCCACCCTCCAGCCTCTTTTCTTTCCCTCTTTCAATTTTACCGCTCAACTTTTTCGAACAATGACGACGAACAGGAATTATTCTTGCGAGCACAAAACACGAACCGTATTTATTTTATTTTTTTTTCTTTTTCCAACTGCTCGTCCGGTGTGTCGCACAAAAATGCTTACAGGCTGAAATAATTTCGCGTCAAGTGTTACGGGGAGATTAAAATTTTATTTTTTTCCCTCGTATAACTGTTGAGCTGGGTTTTATTTTTCGTAAGAGTGCTTTCGGTTTATTGCCTGGCAAGTCGACGAATTTTTACGGTTTGCGGCGAACGTGGACGCTGCGAACGAGCGCGAAAGAGAAATTGTTAAATTTTTGCGGCATTCTTGGCCCGGGAAAGAAAAAATAGACATTTTTCACTATAAAACGCCCCCACGTGTTTACGTTATATACGTTGCAGAATTATTAAGTGCAAAAATAAGCGTGTTTCACACGTGTTCAACACCTCGCGAACTGTCGTTTTTATGACGTCCATATTTCCGATCGAGACACGTCGAAAAAATTTTATTTCGCGAAATAAATACCACATATGTCGTATAAAAAAAAACATTCTTTATATTCATTCACAGAGCAGTCGCGATTATTTTCGTAATATTTACGAGACCGACTCGATAAAAGAAAATAAAAAGTAATGATAGGGGCAGAAACCTTTTTTTTTTAATTGATCGATTTTCATCGTGTAAAGTATCCGATGGGAGAAAAAATAGTTTTCGTCGAGAGCCTGTTAAACGAGTTCGGTCATCAAGGCGTTACAAGCTACCATTTGTTTTCGTGCATATCTATATACATATGAAGTTCCATACACAGATTGACTATGTAATTAACGATCGTTTATTATGGTTGAGTCATTTGCCAGCGAAGCGCTTTCGACATCCCTTTCAGGTCCATTCGAGTGAAACAAATTGAGATAGCCAGGGGCGTTTGATTAAATAGATTGTACGAAATTTCTACGTGTCTGACCATCGACTGGCTTGAACTACTTGGGCTCATTTTCCTCGTCTTCTCGTATCGAGAGCGAAACTTCGCTTCGCAAAAAGTTATTTTTCGCATTATTTTGAAATCTTGGCACCTTTCGATTGCGGAACGCTTTACGAGATTACATTCTACATATGGTTTATTGTACAAAAGCTCGAGCGTGTGCGAAGCAAACGACGAACTTAGCCTAAGCTTAGCTCCGGCGAGTACTCACTCTTCTTCTATTCTCCTCTAAGATCTGTCTCGTATTCAACTACATTGTTTTCTCATCTAGAGCTCAAAAGTGTAAAGCGCGAAATGTTTTTAATTCTACGGCTATAACAACAAAGCGCAAAGCTCGTAAATGTATAATGTTAAAAAACACAGCGTCTATGAGTTTGCGATTGAAAGTCGACAATTGTCGAAAAAAGTGGTAAAAGATATCGAAATATCAGATCGATTGTTGTGCTGACTCGGGTGAACGAACTCGTGATTCGGTACGAGTTTCTCTTTGTTGGCGTGGGTCACAAATTTCGGGAGAAATATCAGTGGAAAAAAAAAATTGGAAAATATTGGAGTGCAGAAACGAATGGGAAACGTACGTATATCGGCAAAAATTCGGGAAGAATGGAAATGCGCAATTCTGGACCGTAATCGATCGTTTTTCAATCGATTTCCGGGTCGAGCATTCTCCGAGTACGGTGAGTTTCTTTTTTTCCTGTCATCTGGAAGTTTTGGAAGCACTGGGGAGCGCGCTGCTGGTTTCTCCGGTGAAAAGGGAGAGAAATGTCATCGGGAATGCAGGAAAAGGGAAACCGAGGAAAAACAGAGACTCGGGCGGAAAGCTCCAGCTGCGGAAATGTTCGACGTATCGCAAGCTCGCGCAAAAAATACTCACGCACACGGAAGTCCCGACCGGGAAACAAAAGAGCGTAACGAATGTCACTTCCTGTTTTAAATGCTTTTTTTTCGTGACGCCTTCGTAACGCTATTCGTCCCGTGAATGTAAAGAAAAAACATCGCACGAGAAAAACAAATACGGGCAAATAAAACATCGAAAAAAAAAATTTGATGAGAATATAAAAATCTGCCATAAAAGTCAGCGAATCGAACCAATCATTCGATATCTCGAATTCGATCGATCGTGAATAAAATTGTTGTTCTTTTTTTCCAGTCTCAACTCTCGACGAGTTTTCGGACTGGAGCGGTGAAAAAGATTTTTCTTGTAACCACGAAGCCACGTGGAGAATTTCAAAGAGTGGGGACTCGCCTGTGGCTGATAACATGGAGGCATCGTTCAAAAAAGGACTCCACGGAAGGATTTCTTGTAGTCGGATGGTCTTTGGTTTCGGACGAACAAAAAGTATTAAAAAAAAAACTTAACTGTGATTAACCTCAATGTAGAATGAGAACAATTACTGGAGCACTGTACCCTTTTTAATACTTTTTCTCAATCGTGCAACTGGCATAAGAATCACCGAGAACGTTTTTTTTAACGAAGTGATCATAGAAGAAAAAATTGCATACTTTATTGAACATCGTAGCAAAATACTTGAAGGACGATTCCTGTATCTTTTTACCTCCGGCACAAAAATAATAATGTTTTTTGATAGTTCCAATTGGAAGAAGTAAAGAAAGGAATATCACCGGATTTACGACTCACGATAAAGTTCATTACGATTTTATCGTCCTTCTCGCCCCGTTATCCGAGAACCATAAATATATTTCGTGGCGATTGAAATTTTTATTATTTCAACCCAGTTATCGGACTATGAAGTCTCGCATTGACGCTAATTGGCAAAGCCATTGACAAATGAACTTATCAGTTACGAAAGTCGTCAATGGAACTAATGTTTTATTGTTAAACGAGTTCTTCGTTTCATGATTTAAAAAAACTTTAAAGCGCTGACATTTATTTCGAATTGAAATTTTGTCTGTGCGCGAGAGATTTCCGTACTCGAGAAATTTTTGAAGAAGCGCGATCTCTTCCCCGAAAAAAGTTTACCATTTTTTATTCCGCTTACTCTGCGAAGGTTTTTGAAATGCTTATTCACCGTTGTCGAGCACATCGCACACGTTATATATAATCCGCGAATAAAGCCGTCGCGACCCTTTTTATATATTTTTTTTCCATTTCGTCCCTTTTTTTCCTTTTTATTTTCACGTAGTCACATGCGCGCGTTTTTTTTCGTCGTTTTCCGATCCTCTCAGCGGTTTGCTCTCGCGGTACACGTCCATCGGGTCTTATCCCCGCGCGGTGCGGGAGCGCGCGAGCGTTAAAGATAAATCGCTTTTTCGTTGAGCCTCCGCGGGGCTATTCAGCACGAAAGAGGCGACAAGGACGGAATCGAGTGTGCGAAGAATAAGGGAAAAAGAGAAGATCTTCGTTTATACAGTGGTACATTTAACCACGAAAGTACCGGCGAGGAGAGCGCGGCATTCCACTTTTCTTCGTCGAGAGAAGTGATAAAGTATCTCCCCGGACCGAATTCCCCAGCGCGAGCGTCCAGCGAGAGGTCACCGATGAAAAGAATAAGGACCGGCGCGCCCTTTACCCCCTTTTTTCGATCTTCGACATCCCGAACGGAAAGCGTCGTTTTATCGAACGACGCTTTTCCGCCGAGACTCGCGACGTATCAATTCATCGAGATTGACGATTCATTCCCCATCGACTCGCGCCCGCCATCTTTTTGCGTTGTAAAAAAAAAACTTTGTTGAACAAAAAAAAAGTCATTCTTCCTTTTTTTCCACGAATTATCGATCTCTCTTAACCCGCCGAGGGACGTAATTGACAAAGGTCTTTTTTTAGTCACTTTTCAGCTAGATAAAAAATGGGGGAAAGTGAGAGAAACGTGGCGTTTTCTCGAGATTCTTTTTTTTTCGTTTTTGTTGCGGGGACGATTTTTCTTCTACCTTTTTTTTTCTCTTCTAGATCCCTAACTCTCGTTATTCCCGGTCACGTTCGGGAATTCCTTTGCACTTTATCATGCCGGGGAGCGAGGCGGAGCATCGTCATCCGTTTTTATCCGTTTAACGAATGTGACACGCCATCCGAGGCCGAGAGTTCGCACGCTCCAAAAATTCGAAGTGACTCGCGAAAAAATGGTTAAAAAAAGAAAACATAAAACGAAAGAGATCCTCGAGAGTTCTCAAGGAAGAATAATATTCGACGACACTTCCTTTCATCTCGAAATTCTCCCCGGGTAAACAGACTTTTTTCAATCCTAAAAAAATGTCAGCTCGATAAATTTTTTATATTTCTTGCGAATATTTTGAGCTCATATCGCTCCTTCCAAAATAAGTTTTTTTATCAGTAGAGTAACAAATTCAACGCTTATTTATTTAAATTGAAAATTTTTGTGTGTTCAAATTTTAGTGACGTGTTTCAAAGTATATTTTTCAATATTTGTTCATTAATAATCAAATATTTTTGAACGAACTTTTTCAGACAAATTGATAAATATTTTCTATGATAATGATTACATCAAAGGATGGCTTTTTAACTCGAAAAGATATACAGTAGTTGTGTACCAGAATTTTAGTATTTTTTTTAATAGCTGCCATAAATTAAACTTACTTTTATCAGTACAATCTTTCAACGATTCTCGGTTAATATTTTATACCTGTTGTACCTAAAACTTGTCCACTCGCATTTACCAGTGGATAAGCAAATATTATTTTAAAAAGTTTATCTAGATAGAATAATTTTAATCAAAATTGTTGTCAGAAGATAGTGTCTAAAAAATTAATAAAATTCTCATAGAGTTTATTAGTTAAAATAATATGTAACTATAATTCGAAACGTGTGTCGTTGAGGAGGAAAACTGAATTCCATCCTCAAGATGGGAAGGATTAGAGGAAAATGTGGAGTCGATTCGAGAACGACGCGAAACATTATGCTCCATGCAAAATCGTGGTTCCCAGCTCAGACATAATCACGTGGTCCCTGCTTTGACTGGTCGATGTATGTGTGTATAGAATTTTCTGTTTTTCTTTTTTTTTTCTTTCTCCAGGGGGACACTCACAGTTGTCGTCGTTTTGGAATAAATATCTCGTTGATTTTTTAGTCAGAAAAAATAAAAATGAAAGCTAACGACTAACAAGGAACAAAGTTCCTGGTGGAGATTTAGATGCGAACACATTCTAGCACGCTGGTGAGTCACAGCGATTTTTTTTTCATGTCGTAATAAAAAAAGGTTTAAAGTCAAGTTTTCTCGGTGGAAGGATCGAACTTAGAAGAATAAGTGACGAATGAAGTACGAGGGAAAAAAAGCAGGAAGCGATCTCCGAAAAAAGTGATTTTTCAATCATTTTATCGACGAATTTCAATTTAAAAAAAATATATATTTTTCACATAAATTTACATTATTTGGGAGAATCGAAATAATTGAAAAACCAATTTTCCTGCGAGAGTGGAAAGGACTTTCACAGTTGATGGATAATTATAGACAATGTTGTGTGATATAATATTATTAGAAAATGTAATTGTGTGAAAAGATCGTGATAAATTGCGTGTGAATAAGCAAACAACATCGGCAAGCGATATCAGCCAATCATAGCGTGTAAACTCTGTTTGTATGAGACTATAATATCTTATAATGATTTTAATCGACAATTCTCAATGATTTTTTAAAAATGAAAATCATGATTGATCAATCGACGTTAAAAATCATGTGTATCAGTTTACATTGACGGATAAGCAATGACGTTACACTCTTTAACAATCAAACAGCGAGTTTAGTGCCATTGTTGTTTTTCGTGTGAATCATCTTTCATATTATTTTTGTCTCCTACATATTATTTACTGCTCTCTCTCTCTCTCCCCCTGTTTATCTCATAATGGAATGTAAAGCGATTTTTCTCGAGGCCCTCCCGATGAGTCCAGAAAATAATTCCGAGCTCTCAAGATTTATTTACTTTTATGTTTTTTAAATAAGAGGAAGAAGAAGAAGAAGAAAATGAGAGATAAAAAAATATCCTTTCATTCTCTCTTCCAGCGTAATTGTTTTTCTGGGACAATGAAGAGCCGTGATCGATGATCCGTCGTTATTGCGGGAGTCGGGTAAAAAGCGAATCGAAATTAGCGTTCGTCGAAGTAAAAATGAGGAAAGAGAGAGAAAGAAAGATCCGGGGGATAAAATAAAGCGGGAATTTGATCTTGCCCGAGCGAAAAAGCGTTATTCCTCTCTCTTTCTCTCTCTCTCTTTCCGTACGGCCGGGCTCTCGTCTCAAGGGTAGAGACGAGAGAGGTAAAAAGATGGGGCTGGGCGAATTTTAATAACGGGGCCAGAAGGCTCTCTTATCCTCTCCGTACGCTCTCTCGTGTAAGAGCTTTCTTGCCTCCTCCTCCTTCTCCTCCCGGGCGCGCACCCGCGGAGCTCTTCACCGCTGGTTACAAGATACGTATATACGGCACGCCCCGAAACAATTCCGTACATCTTTCTATATCGGGTGTCCCGGAAGGGTCGCGAACGCCTCCGAGCGACCATTATTCCCGAGAAAGAGGAAGAAAGGAAGAAAAAAAAAGGACCCGCGAGGGAGTGAAAAAAAAAACATCATCTCGACGCGCGCATTTTCCATTCTTTCAGGGCGACGGACCAATCTCGCGGAATATTTTCGCGCTGATTACGGGAATCGCTGTTTTTCGTCGGGACGATGAAAAACTCGCTGCGGCAAAGAGAAAAGCCCAGCCGCGTTCACCGAAACTAATTTTAATCTATTCAAGAACACACCTCGCTTTTTCTCTCGATGCTCGAAGCGAATCGGGGCTCGCTGGATAAATAAGCGATGAGGAGGCAAATAAAGAAATGAAAATCGTTAAATAATTGCTTTCTCGTATACGGACCGGGTACACACTCGCAGCGAGCAAGAAGTTTGGCACAAAAGAAAACCACAGACGACTTTCGGATTTCGAATTTTTGAAGGGAAAATATTTAAGAGATATATATATGTATATTGCTTTGAGCGTATAAAAAATTTTTATGGTCAGCATGATCGCGTGCTCGAGTTATTTCAATTTAATTCGTCAATTATACATACGGTATAAATTCTCCGGGGCGTAAAGGCGAGTCTATAAAAGAGCCGTAAAGATCTCAGCGCGCTCTTTTGAGTAACGAATTTCGCCGGGTCGGGATCGGCGCGCCGAGGGAAACTCGGCGGACTTTTCGAGAGGTTCGAGATCGAGGGAAAAAAAAAGGTGTATCGTGGAAAGTAACTACTAATGGAGCAACAGCGTCGTTCAGCCGGATGAGAATGCGAGGAGTCAAGGAGGAAGAGAGCGAGAGAGAAAGGGGAAAACGCGCGATGTGCGGGCGCCCCGTTATGGAAAAGAAGAGAGAGATTGCTCGGAGCTCGGGCGCGATATTCCGAGTTCGGCAACTCGCAATCGTCGGCTCGTTAAACTTTACGACCGGGCTCGGCCGGTGCAAGCGCGCACACCGTCGGGACACCGAGGGGGAGGCAAAAAAGCAGCCCACGTGTATGAACACACGCTGCAAACATACGGAAATAATGCGCCGGCGATAGAGTTCTCTCGTTTTCCACCTTTCTCTCTTTCCTCTCCGTTTTTCTTCATCTTGGTTACCTCTCGCTTCCGCGCAATCCCTGACTACTGGCCGTTCCACAATTTAATGCGGCACCACCGTAAAATCGTCCTCAGCCAGATTTTCCTTAAAAAATTTGCACAGATATTCTTTAATGTCGCATGAAAACGCGTGTAAAATTTTTACGGATGAGCTTTAACATTTAGAAATCGAGATATAAATTTTCGAAAATTATTGTCGCTTCTTTTATTAATCTTTCATAAAAGAAGCAATTTAAAAAAAATTTATATCTAAATTACTACGTGGTAGAGCCTCTCTATGAACTTTTGCATTCATTCAACATGATGCTAAAAAAAATTTGTGCAATTTTTAAAGGAATTCTGTTTCAAGAAGTTTCATGCAATTTCACTATCTTAAGAGTGAATTGGAGTGATTTAAAAAATGATAACAAATGAAAGTATGACACTAAATGGCTTCTGAGTTATCAAATTGTCACTCAGAATTTTTAAATTTCTCAATTAGATTGCTCTCAGCGTTGTCTAAGAGCAAATCATATGGTATGGATCTTTTTTTTTTACTATAAAAAATTGATTAATGTATTTGGAAAAATTTTTTAATTTGACTTGATTCCAATCACTTTAAGAATATAATTTCCATTATTTTCGACGACCAATCGTGGAACGACCAGTACAGAACCGAAAGCCATCAGTCTGGTAACTCTCAACTATTGCGATGTTGACTACCGCGCTGGTGCATCGAAAACTCTGCGCCAATGCTCTGAAAGCCACCATTTTCCTAGACGAATTCTCTGATTTACGGCTAACTTTCGGCGGAGCAATTCCTTTTATCGTCTACTCTCAGCTATCTCTCTTTTCCCCTCATCAGGCTTCAATTAAGATTTTCCTAACGAGTAATAAAGACCTCGAATCGCGACGTTACCACAAGCTTATCCTTCTTCTTTACGACTCTCGAACACGAGATTTTTTCCCCCATTTTTTATCACAGAAAATGTCACACGAATCCTTATCCCGAAAAATTTCAATTTCCCAACAATATCGCGAAAAATCGAAACGAATTTCGAGAAATCGAGCGACATTCGAAACGCGACCACTTTGTGCTTTCCAATGGACCTCGCTGGGAAATCGAATTCTTTCGTTTATTGTTATTATCGTTATTATTTTTATTTTTCGTAAAAGGTTGAGAGAAGAGTTCTCGAGCAATCTCCGCCCTGGACTGAAGATTTTTAGAAAAGAGAAAATGGCTCGCTCGAAAAAGTTTCGAATCACGTCTCTGCTTTTCAACCGTGTGCGAAGAGAGCAGAGTGAGTATACTCTCTATAGAAAGAGAGAGAGAGAGAAAAAACTATAGTAAAACGATAGAATTTGAGAGAACTCCACGAGAATGCATCAAAAATTTATTCGAGAATAAAAATTATTGAAAGTTATTCGAGACGGAGAATAAAAGAGGGGAATAAAAAGTGTTTGGTTCGAGTGTGGAGTGTGCTGTCGAGAAAATTGGAGGGCCAGCCAGCGAGTAATGGTCGGCTGAAAGCGAATAAGTCATCCACGAGATTGAGGTAAACGTTGGACCCGTCATGCAAGCAGGCACTCCGCTTTGTAATATCGCCGTTGATGGTTCGTGTATTCAGAGAGTGAGGAGGAGGCTCGGTTACTCCGCGACAAGGATCTTGCCCGGAGAGCGACAAGTTAGATTGGCAGAAGGTTCTTCCTCGAGAGCACATCGGAGCGAGAGCCAAAGAGGATTCAAGACGGGCCCGCTGTGTCTCTCGGTGAATAGTACATCACTCCCGGCAAAACTTTGCCGTACATCAACCTGAACCAAGGACGTATATATAACTCTGTCGGGAAAATTCACGCGAATCTTGGCTTTTTGTCTCCCGACGATGCGATACGCGACTTCCCTCATTGTACTCTCTCAAACCACACGAGATATTCAAATTAAAACTCGACGCTCGATCCCCGAACACTTCCAATAACGTGTGTTTGCCATTCGTAGAAAAAAATTTCATCGAAACGTCACTTGACTCAATCGCAAGGAATAAAAACACTTTTCAACAGCGTGAACTCAAAAATATGAAAAATCATTCCACATCTAAACAAAATTACCCCTATTTTTTCCCATTAAATAAATTGATAAACTATGAGATTTCAAGTTTAATCGTTATTTCGTAAAAAATAATTTTAAAAAATCTGGAAGAGGTAGTTATTCGAAGAGGATCGAATTCAGCAGGGAAAATCCTGTATAGTACTTTGGTCTCTGGAAGCCTCGAAGCTGCTTCACACTGGAGAGACTCTAATTCCGTTTCGGCTCGCGAATTCTCAAGTTTATCCCCAGCGAGACGTGGAACACGACGAAATTCGGAGACGTCGGTATATAGAGGCCAGTTCGAGAACATCCGCACCTCAGATCTCCGGACGATAGGAGCACGATGCGGGGGTTTGGGACGAGAGAGAGGGGAGGGGGAGGGGGCGAGTGTACGCTTTGAGATAACGAGATATATACGCGTATATTCCGTCGCGAGCGAGCAAGAGAGAAAAAGAACGTTTCTCTCTCTCTCTCTCTCTGCCCGCAAAGACGACATCTAATTGTGTTCGTCCTGTTTGCGTTTCAGGTAGACAAATGAATAGTTATGAAACTCGAGGGCAGGCTGCTGGATTTTCCCTCGCCACGAAACTTCTTAGCTTTTCCAAATTAATGAGTTTTGATTGCGCTCAAAAATACACATGAGGGTGATACACGGGTAAACGTCATTTCAAACTCGTTGACCGTGTAATAATTTGGCCAAAATATTTCTTGTATTGCCCACAAAAAGTATGCTGCAATTAATTTTACTATTTCCACTTGATTGCTTTTCTGAACTCATCCTCAGACCTCACTCATTTTTTTAAATGTGTATATCAAATTTAATTTAGATGAAATCTCGCTTTACATTCGTAAAAAGTGACGGTAGTTACCACTGATACGGTGGTAGGAACTCTTCTCATCAAAGTGCTGGTTTATTTTCAGAGAGCAGTATTTTCATTTTCGTAGCTTGTTTTAATCGGATATAAAAGTTGCGTCAGTGTGTGTGGGAAGAATAAATAGTACGGAGGCGTGACAGAGAGCGAAGAAGAAGTATGGAAGGGTAATTAAGAGGATAAAGAAGAATATATGAAGGAAAAATAACAAGAGTTCGAGGAAAAGGTCTCACGATCATGACGCTCATCGACGCCAATTTTCTTCTTGAATTCGGTCCATTGAGAGAGAGGAGCATAAAAGATCTCCCTGCGGGAAACATGCCCGCAATTCCCCTGACAAAACGCCACAGTCACGAAAGCTTTGCAAATGTTACGAAGATAATAAAAAAAGATGAGAAAACATCGGGGGGTGGGAACAAAGTCGAAGGAATACGCTAATTGCTCTTCTCATTATTCATCTTGAAAATTTTCATCTCAGCAATTCTGTTCATTCGTCTTTACCGTAAAGATAAATCTCGTTTAAAAGCATTACCCATTAATTTCGTCATTTTTTTAATTTTTTAAGATTCGTTAAATACATACGTGAGCAAAACAGCGACAGAATTCGGTACAGATTTTGGCACTCTAATTACCCGGACACGCGATAAAACACGTTTTTCTCATTTCCGAGACTAAGCCATCCGGAATTGACAGACTCCGTCCTTCTCTTTTTCTTCAGGAATGATTAATCGAGTGAAAAAATGATGGATTTTAGTTACGGTCTCGTTACGCCACGAAAACTGCCAGTCTTCTGTTCATATTCATAAAATTTTTCAATTAATCTTCGTTAACGTTTAGTCCCCCCCCCAGAAATTATGACCGCGGTACTGACTTGCGCGCCCGGAGAAGAAGAAAAAAAAATTATGAATGTCAAAGGTAACTTTTTAAGACGGTGAAAACTTGGACGAAAGTTTAATAGTGAGTTTTAGGAAACGTTGATCTAAGTGTGAGTTTCATCGAGACTGAGGAATTACGAATTAAAAACGAAAATTGATGGCTGGCAGGAGTTCCCGAGATATATATTTGTTCGCCAATGTTTCTTTTTTTCTCTTCCTGATGGGCGAATTCTCGCTCGCCGTTCATTAATAAAGGGCATTTAAGAAACACCGAGAGTGTATCGCGGTAACGCTTATACATAATTTCTCAATCGAAACTTTTAATTATTCGCGTGTTCGTCGAAACCGTATGGAAGAAAGAGAGACGGGGCAGGGTTAGGGCGCGAGAGTAACGTTCTCGTTGAACTTTCGAAACAAAAGTTGGCAACTCGGGCCCGCGGCAAGCTGATACATATCTGATGAGCGAGTTCGGGAGGGAGAATGATGAGAGAAAATGGCAACCGAATTAACGCACTTTCCCCGCGTCCACTTCCTTATCTTTCGCAAAAATCACTAAATAATGAAAATACATAACAAGTTTTCGAGATTACGACCCAATATACCGCGTTCATGTTTCATTTGACATTCTTAGACGTTTATAAGATTACTTCTTTCTCGATTTATTTTCTTTTCTTCGATCAATCTTCCTGAGAAAAATTCACTCGATTGCGACTTGATCAGAAAAATGTTTCCTTGTCTAAACTTGATTTAGTCAAAATAAATTTAATCTTGAAATGAAGAAAATTATTTTTAATTTGACACATTTTTTACTATTTTTTAGAGATTGCATGTTGTACTTCAAAATTTTGGTTTTTCTGAAATTCTATGGTAAAAAAGCAGTGAATATGTGCTCGAGAATAATATAAATCACGAGAATCTGCGTAGTTGTCATTCATGGAATTTTCAGGGCTTTCGAAAGAAATTTCTCGTCGCGCAAATGACATACCAATTTCGCATTCCCTGAGTGTATTATTACCATCGAGAATTTTTCTCTTATTCTCCATTTCGTTTTTTCTTTTTACGAATATTCATTTGTACGTACGTCCATACATAAAGCATGCAAATATATCGCTCGAAATTCTCGTTTCCTCTTCCCCTGATATACGGCCGGTCATAAAATTTCGACTTGAGTGTCTCCGACAACGAAAGTGTACTCGTCCGGTAATACTCTCGAGAAAAACTCGTGCGCGCTTCTCGCATGTATACTGATATCGCTCTAAAATATTTTCTAAAAAAAACTTTGTCGATAACACATTCATTTTTCATCCAAAAAGCTTTCGTGACTCTTTTTTTTTTAAACCAAAAATAAGCATATCGTGCCAGGGAATTCTTTTTTTACTAGAATTATATTTTTATGTCCACGTTCCCTTTTCAATAGACCTGCATCGAGAGGACGTGAAACGTCGAATGCGCCGAAAATACTGACGAAAGGAAATATTGTTTTTTTTCCGTGCTTGTTTTTACGGATGAGTGATTTCGGTTGATTTTCAGTGACAGATAGGATTCAGGGATCGACGAATATTAACGTGACAGTTGAAAATAATAATTTTTTCCCCTCGATGGATCGTCGTAGTTTATCGTGTTCCGTTTTTTTTTTCTCTTTTTAAACTTTCCCTTGTTGTGAGTGTTGGCGTGTATTTGGGATAGTTGTGGGTGTACCTGGTTGCCGTCGTAGGTCCAGGATCCGAACTTCATGTCACAGTGTTGGTCGTCAAAGGGGAACCAAGTGATGTCTATCTTGCATGTGCTCTTGAAGATGCCCGGGGGGACGTACAGGCAACTGCCGTTATGCGTGACCACCACGTTTGTTTGGTACGTCCCGTCAAAACCCTCATCCGCACTATCGTGTTTCATATATTCACATCATTTCTCTTTACTCATTCAACGTTTTTTTTTACTTTTTCTTATTCTTACTCTGTTTTTTTTTCGCTTTTTTACTCTCTTTTTAAAGCTATCGCGATTTCACTCCGGATGGAATTTATTTACGTAAAGAATATGATTCTCGAAATGAGACGAAAGAACAAAAAATAAAGAGTTCGAAAGATGATGGAAGGATTCGAGATCAATCGGCGTTCGCTCGATCGAATGGAATTTTGCACCGTTAAATTGTGCGAAAGATTTAAAAAAAAAAGATTATATCTTTAAAATTTTTCATCTTTATAATGCAGAACGGATAATGTATATTTCTTCGGTGTGGAGCGTAAAAAAAGTATCAGTGAGATTACTCCGCGTAGCGTTGAAAATAAAAAGATTTTTAGCTGGCGATTTTGCGGGTCAGTTCTCGCGAATATTGGCTCGAAGATGCGAGTCTCGCCGCGAAGCTGCTCCGAGGCAAGTGGAAATAAGTTTCGCGGCGAAAAGAGTTATAAAGATTGCAGAGCGAGCGAGATGACACGGACCCTCGCTGTATCCCGAGAGAGAAATTCTACCTTGAATTTATATGTATTTCGCGACCCTTCAGAATATTTTTACCCCGCGTCGTCGCGAGCGACACACCGTGCTCCCTCGAAAATGTCGCGATCCGCGCCCTATCCTTACCTCCGCAAAACACATTTATATCTTCCCCGCGCTTCATTCACCAAAAAATTAAAAAAAACAAAGGGAGAAAAAAACCCTGTAAGACTCGATTAAAAAAATGTCAAAGCACGGAGCAGCGTCTCAGAGAAAGATTCACGCGATTTTCCCAAGACTTTCCGAATAAATTAAAATTATTGTTATTCAATTATTTCAAACGGTGGTTCCATTCGATCCTCGCGATTCACGATTCAACTTAACGATTGTAGAAATAATATTTAGTTCAAGAAACAAGTGAATGTATTGATGACAAATTGAGGACACTCGTGTAAAAAAATTTTCATTGATTTCGATGAGATATATATATATATTGTATATTCTTTAAGGTACTGCGAAAAGCGTCGATGGAAAAAACCTGATCGCCTCTCGACGGATGCCCAATTTTTATCGACGAATTCGAAGGGAGAGCGCGTCTCGGTTTTAGCGGAGACTCTTCGGACACGTTTTGATCGATCGTGGGGAAAAAAGAGTGAAGCGAAGATTGACCCTAAAAGCTCTCGAAGAAGAGAGACTTGTTGGCGGGTTGCGGTCTACTTTTCCCGGTTCGTCTCGTTCCACCCCGGCTTGCCGACTTACGTCAATTTCAGTGAACAATATGGCAAAGTTTGCTCTCCCGGCTTTATTATTATATGTTCGCGAGGCACAGAAAGGGAGAGAGCTCGCAATATGTCGCCGTCTTGCGGGATGTTACCGCCTGTTCCTCGCACCTCCCCCAACGGAGCATCTGTTTCGTCCCTTGCAAACTATGTATCAAGTTATACATTTTGCCATGTATATTTATTCCCGCACACGTACCACGGTCACGTACGTGTTAAGACTTTTCGAAAGCAAAAGAGCCAACTAATTTTCCAACTTCGTGTCCTCTTTTTATTACCCCGCATCCTCGTTTTCCCTGGATTTTACATTTACAGCTCGCAGTCCCGAAAAATTTCATCTCTCCGCGAATTTCTACTTGCACATTTTGCGCCAAACTTTTTTTACGCCTGTCAATTTTCGTCACGAATTCTCCGGATATTTTTGACGTGAAAATGTGTTTTCCTTTTTTCTTCGCGGTTTTTCTTACGTAATTAAATTATTAATCGATGTACTTGATAATAACGTTGAACTGATTATTCGTGAATATTTTTGACGTAACGATATTTTTTTACACTCATCGACTTTTTTTACATAATGCGATGGTTCGTTGTTTGCGTTTTTTTTATTTTCGTGGGGTTTATTTTTTAACTGCGTGTTATTTTCACACTTTTTTTGTGTAAGACGCAACTGTGACTCGTAACATAACCGAAAAATATGAGATAGAAACTTGCCTGAGCTTTCAACCGCTTTTGCGTCTTAACCGAAATTCTTCGACTCGTCGCGAGACCGCGATTACGCAATTTCAGGCTCGCGGAAGCGGAAAAGGAAC
Source organism: Cremastinae sp. A BG-2022a (assembly GCA_030522545.1). Lineage (NCBI taxonomy): Eukaryota > Metazoa > Arthropoda > Insecta > Hymenoptera > Ichneumonidae > Cremastinae sp. A BG-2022a. The sequence goes on from JAPYYW010000923.1 coordinate 26,909, forward strand.
AACGCGATAGTCGACGCAAGCCGTTCCTCAGAAATTCGTGTCTCACGCGGATTGTACTCGAGAAGCCCGACGTTGAATTAAACGGCGCATTAAAAACAAAAAGAATAAAAAAAAAAGAAAATAAAATACCATGTAAACTCAATCATATATTTCACGAAAAATCAAAATTTTTTCTATTCAATTTGTTTTATATTCGCCCGACTACAATTTCTTTCTCGAGGCAATAATTGTTCTTTCTATTCGCGAGACTATAATTTCGTCCCATTCGCGAGACTAATTTGCGAGGAATAAAATGCGGTACGAGCAGTTGATTGAAAAGAGGGAAATAAAGAGAGCGAATTTTATTCGAGGGAGGAACGAAAGGCCCGAGTTAATAGAAACGTACGTCGGACGAGGGACAAACAAGCTGGACGCGCGTGTGTTTCGAGCGCTCGATGGGGACTCGCTCGTACGAGATATCCGTCCGCATGGCTTTCTCCCGTCTTCGTGTACCACGCTTTCTCTCTCTCTCTCTCTCTTTAATGCACGGATAAAATGTAAACGCGTGCAAGCGTACGTGTGCAAGGAGCAAAATGGAGTTGAATGTCGCTATCGATCCTCCCGTGTTTACACGCTGCTTGCCTTGGACGATTTACGTTCGCGTTCCGCCAATGGCCGAGCTCCCTTGTCAAAAATATTAACCGAGAGAAATGAGTTTATATTTTTCACGCCCGCGCTCGTGCTCATGAATTGAGTATGAACGAAAATGAATAATGAATTTTATCTCGACACAGTAATGACGTCTATATTTTTCTTATATACTTTGTACGTTAAATACCGAAGAAAATTTAATTATTCAGATTATGAACTCGACTGGAGAAAAATTCTATAAAATTTTTTTCCGTTCTGTTTGAATTCTTGATTTCATGTCATCGGAGAAACACACGAGCAGGGCTGAAGAGATATCGAATTTATCGAGTGAAAAGCGAGGTAACCTGGCACGGTTTTCCGTGTGTTTCTCTCACGTCAAAGCACACCGGGACTTGATTTGCGAACAGAGAGCGCGAAAATTGTATTACCGAGAATGTATTGAACAATTTTTTAGCTCTGAACTCTTCCGGGACTTAAATTTCTGCAATTACGAGAAATACAAATAGGAAAAGTTGGAAGTATATAGAATTTTTTGCGAGCGTGTCAATTTTCACGAATATATGTATTATTATCGCGAGATATTTCGAGCAAGTATATAGGATTATGTAAAGAAAATTTTTTTCTCATTTAAATCGTCATTCGCGAGGTTTGCATTGTAATTGGCAACTCGAAGTCTGGGCGCTCAGTTAGAAGATTTTTCACTCGCCGTGCTTAGTGGATATTTCGCTTTTTTTTTCTCTGAAAACGTCAAGGGGAGAGAGCGTCGTCTCGAAGAAGAAGCAGAGAGCATCGCGATTGTTCTCAGCGGGCGGGAACAAAGAGAGCTCCGTACGAATGCCCCGGTAGTTTGCGGACCATTGTCGGATAAGTGCGAGATGGCACGCTCGTTATTCTTTTTTTCTCATTCCCTCTTTTCGTCGGTAAATTCCGTTCTAAAAACTCGGCGCGCCGGATGAAAAGACGAGTCGACGGGTGCGCGAGAAAAAAAAAGCATTAAGAATGGAGTCGGCGTTCTCCGGTATTTTACATTGAGAGATAAAAAGACGCGGACGAGCGCTCGCGCGCGCGCGGTTACGACGGGCGCGTCTGATCCGACACGGACCTCTTCCACTTGTGCGCGATCGTCGCGCGGCTACCAGAGACGGCAATAGACCTTCGCGGCTTGAAACGGCCGCGCAACAAGTATATAAGCTCCCGTCGCCTTTTGTTATTCGACTACATACGTATCCCTATTCCCTTCCGCCTCTTGCCTTCTTCCGCTATGTTTTTCTCCTCTCAGCGCCGGAGAAAAAAGAAACGACACTCGACTCGGGGTAATGCGGGTCGACGGGAAAAGAACTCAATTTCCGTGCGATAAAATTCATTATTTCCCCCCGTGGGCGTCGAAAGGCTTTCAGGATTCCACAATCGATGCAATATCGTGAAAAAAATAATATATATGGATATATTTTTTCAAAGTTCTGCGACAAAACGTGTAGCTTTATTTCCGCAATTTGTCAAAATCGTGGAGGGTTATGCAGAATTCGAATATTTACATATGTCTAGGTCGAGAATGTATTTCTATTAAAATATTTAAAAAAAACAGATGTCGTTTTTAGTCTTCATGGATGATTTATGATTTTATTTTGATTCTTTTTTTTTAACAGACTCTGGCGGTTAGGGTTTCATCGACAATTGCCGCGAAACCCGCTCCCTGATGAGCCACCCCATATTCCGAGTCTCTCTTTCATTCGTGATTTTACTTTTCATCATTTATCATTCTTCGTTCCTTTAAATTTTTCGTTTTAGTTTTTTTTTCACGATTTACAGATCGTGGGATATTTTATTCACGCGCAAGAGAGCGCGAATCTTTTTTTTACAGTGAAAGTTCGAGCGAGGATCGATCGCAGGCAACTGTCAGAATTATTTTGAAGCGTCCATTTTTAAAGGAAGAAATCGAAACGAGCAGATTTTATAAATTTTTTTTTTTATACAATGGAGAAATGTTACACCGTGCGTGTTTTATTTTTTATTTAAAATAAGTAAGAGTATAAAGCCGAAAAATCTTTTATGTAAAATTTTGGTACAATATTGACTCGTGCGCTAGTGTATACTGTGTTAAAGAATTCGAGCTCGGCGAGAATGAAGCTGGAAAAAGAGGTCGCGCGAGCGTGCCATAATTCTGCTCTCGGTAAATCCATCGGGACACATCCGAGTCTCGTTTTTGACGCCGTTGCCGCGAATAATCCTTCGCTCAGCTCCACTCACCATTATTTTCAACAAGCGATAACGGTCAGGGTAAATAATGCTTTTTTTTTCCTCCTCGCTTGTCAAAAAAATAGGTACACACGCGAGCATATACGTACGACACTTTGTCTTCCGAGAGAAAGATTTTTCGCGATGAAAGCTAGAAATATTCCGAGTGGCGTGTACTCTAAAGCGAAATTATTATGACAAAGCGTAAAATGAAAATTCCAGTATTTGCTGCTGATTATATATATATAGAAATTGTAAAGTAAAATAACGATATATATATTCGCGATTGAAGAAAATAAGAAACTGAAATAACGAACGCAGAGAGCGGGCATCGGGCAAGGTCTTGAGGTGGCCCGCAGTACGGGGGGTCCTGACGTCTCGATCCTCCATTAATTATTCAATTAATATAATCAAATTAACGCTATCGCTCACCGAAACGAAACGCCTGTTCGTCGCGCCATTCTCAAATTAAATCACGACACCGTTTCCGGCTGATATTCTCGAGAAATGGACGATCGCGTGACTGAACTCTAATTGCGTTACTCCGTACAGAAATTTTCTCGAATATCTCTTAAATCCTCATTTAATTACAAATTCCACGCGCAGTTTTATTTTATTTTTCATACAAGAGCCGCGTAAATTAATAAAAATTCTTTAGCGACTTTCTCATCTGTGACCCCCGGTAAATGAAACAATTACAAAATAATCACTTTTTAATTTCACGCTGAAAATAATGAATAAATGTTAAGAAAATCTTTATAAAGAAAGTATAATGATAATTTAGTCTTGAGTTTCGAGCTCGAGAGTTGCGAAAATGTAGAGAAATAATGGGCGATCGGTTGGATTAGAATATGATCGGTTGCTGGCGCTCGAATTGCTGGAAATGCCCGAGAAAGGCTCGGAATATATAACGGGGGAAACCGGGCGATGAACCGTGAGGTCGGAGAAGCAGAAATTGCCACGAGCACGACTGTGCGCCTCGAGATACACACAGGAGAATATAATCGTGCCGGTTGCATATTCTCGAGGCCATTAGGACGACTAATCCCCCGGGATACGATCCAATTGCTAATTATCGGTGTCCAGGGCCCCGCGACAAACTGACTCATCCGTGAATTCTGCTCCTGCTACCGCGGCATCCTCTCAGCCCCTTTAATACGCGCCCTTTGCAAGACGGCGAATATTTCACTCCGTTTGCTTTATTAATTGCGATCGATCGACGCACGGACGGGAAGTTCCACGCTCTATAGTTCAATAATCCCGATATTTCTCTCATTTTTCAAACCCCTCGATCGACTATCACGACAAAAGAAATAAATAAATAAATAAACGAACAGTTCGTTTAAGACAAACAAAATCCCTCAAATTAGCTTCGAGCACACTTTTCTTCAAATATATACTTAAAGTATGCTTATATTCTTGACGTGAATCCGGAAACGGCGTCGATTCGTTTCAGCGAGCGAACGCGCAATAATAATTATCGGGTGCACCGCGAAAACGCGAAAAAAACTCGCGAGAGCGTCGCGTTTCCGCGGACACCCCGTCGTCATTAACATTAGATTATTAAATTAATTAATTTATATATACAAGATAAATGTATGTTTATAAATTATAGTTTTAATATATGTATAATACTATTATGTATACTATATATTGTGTATGTATTATGATACACGAAGACTTGTGTGTAAGTGTATTGTCTGGACGCAAGGCCGGCGAGACGAGTCGGAGAGCGGACAATACGTGCCGATGGCAGGTTAGAATCTTTCGTTAAATTATCGAGGCGAGATCTCTTTGTTTATCGATTATCGGGGTGGAAAGCGAGAGCCAATTTCGAGGTTTCGATCGTAGAGCAAGATTATGGAAAGTCCGGAAATGTGCCATTGACGTAGCAATTCTACCGTACGGACTCTCTCCCTCTCTCTCTCTCTCTCTCTCTCTTTCAAATCTACGCCGTATAGATTCAGTAGATATAGATTTTCATCGACATTGGGAGTGCAGAAAATGGGGTGAGGGGGGGAGACAGAGTGGAAAACCGATCTCGCGGACTCGGCCAAAGAGCCTCTCGCCTCATTTTCGAGCGAGCCGAATAATTAACGAACGGCTCTGAATTACCCGCCAGTTAATTACTAATTAGAGCATTGTTAACTCTCCGGCCTCGCGCGCGTCCGAAGTCATCCCGATTTTGCTTTATGTACAGCAGTGTCGATGATCTAGATTCGAGTCACGGGATAACTCACTTTTGACCAGCGCTTCAGAATCGCCGAAACACTCGATCCAACTTACCCTCCATCTTTTTTTTTTGTCAATTTTTATTCTTCCCGATTCCCAAACGCATCATTGTTCAAAAAAGAAGAAAAAAAAGCAGATTCTGAAACTCTGGTCGTTTCTGTAAACTTATCTATAGGGTCGTATTTTTCTATTTATCTAATAGTCGGGACAATGACTACAAATGAAAAGATTATACGTTAAACAAACAGAAAACCGTTTACTGCAATGGAGTAAATTAATTAAAAAATGACTATACTTTATCGATAAATCTTACAAATAAAAACGAATAATCGATTATTACTCTGCTCACCGCAATCTCTCTAAAATGTTAAAAAATGAAATATATATATATATATATATAGTATGTGCATGCACATTTCGGGTTACTCGATTAATCAACGTTACATATACAAAAAGATATTTTTATATATGTACGATAACAGATACTTTTAAATAAGTAAGATGCGAAGCAACATTGGAAAATGGTTTACGTACCCTCAGCTTATATTATTAATAAAAAAAAAAGTTTTCTTTTTGTTCGTTCGTTTCCGTAGTTAATTAAAGTCACTTTAATACGAAACGGTCATTTCTGAAACATTCTAAATTTCATGAAAGACACGAGAACTTGCGACTGGCGAGGAACAACGAGAGGTCTTTTTCAAATGTTTTCAAAGGCACTTTATCGAAACATTTTTCTTGATTTACTTTTTAAAGTATTTTTCAATCTCACGCGATTTTGCGACGAGATTTAACGCCGGCGAATCGTTGGCTCGTGATCCCGCGAAACCGAGGTTGTTTTTTTTTGAAGAAAAATGAAAAATAAAATAAAATGATATACGATATATATGCTGGAGAAAATTTTCGACGTGGATCGAGAGTCGACGAAAATTTGTTCGCGCAAAAAAATTCTTGTCCTCGATTTCGCGCAGGATACGTTTTTATTCGCGTATATCGCGTTTCCACTTTATTTTCACGATTTATCAGCGAAGTGGAAATAGAACAGCGCAGGGAGCGTCACGACGTTTTTTTTTCGTTTTTCTTTCTTCTTCGCCCTCGTACGCGAACTCGTGTAATTTTTTTATCCCGCTTATAAACATGGAAGATGAAATATAGTGTACATCGCAGATGGAAATTATTTCTAACCAATTGGACTTTTAATTTTTGCGTCGCCTCTCGCATTTTCCATGAACGTTTGCCGGCTAATGAAGAATCCGTAACAAAAGCTGTTAATAGCCCATCATTCGACACTTGTTGATAAAGTATTGATAAAACAGAAACTCCGGTGTTTCGTATCTCGAAGCAGAATTAAAACCAATCTTCGCACCGTTATATTTCTTCGATTTATCGCTCAATTAAAGTTCGAAGATGATTGAATTTTTTCCAGCTGGGATTTAATTATCTCTCGAATTTTTCATACTGTTCTCAGTCCAATATTTGAATCCCATTCGAGCTTCTGATTTTTTAATCGTTCGACGCGGATTTCCGTTTAACCAGGAGTGTTTCCAGCGAATCAGCCAAGAATTTCACCTTTTTTTTACGATCCATTAAATTTCAATTGACTATTTTCCATTTTCGAAATGGCAATCGTCGAGTTGCAAATAATGTTACGCGTTTTCTCGTCATTTACGTCATAACTCCCTTTTTTCGAGACTGTAAAATTTCGAAAAACCCCTCGAGTGATATCAAAAGTGCCCGGAGAGTGCAAATTCGGATATCGTAAAATCCACGTATTCCCGATATCGATTTCATATTATTTTTAAATAATATCCCAGAAATTCTTTTCGAGACGAAATGCTGCGCTCAACGACCGATGACAAAAAAAATCGCGTTCAATCATAAATTATAATTAATTAATTATAATCGTCGCCGTTGTCTGTCGATCCGCTCGTAAAAAATAATGATCGGTTTAATTTCCTTTGTCGACCGTTTCCGACATTTTTAAATGAATTTTTTAATAAGAAAAATGTTGTTTTTTGTTCTTTAACGGAAAAAGATCGTTATAATAGCTTACGGTACACTTTCCAAAAACGAAGGCTTCGCTAGAGTGGAAAATAATTAAAGGGCTGGGATAATATTTTGGTACGGACCTCACGTTCGCTCGGATTCTTCAAGAATCTTCGCGACTTCTAGATATTGGTTCAAGTTTCTCTTAAACTATGGGTTCCTACGATATTATTACCGGGCACGCCCGGAGAGTGCTCTCGAGTAGAAGTTACAAAGTTACCTGTTGTACATGAGGACGTCCGGCTTCCATAGTCTGTTCGGCGTTATCCTCAGGTCTTTCACCCCCCCGTACTCGGTCTCGTTCCATATAAGATTATAATCGTTCCACTCCTGCAAAAAAATCATTTTTTTTCCAATTAAAAAAGGTAAATGATAAAAAGACAATTATATATATTTATATTGCGTTTATGAGTAAAAATATGATTAAATTATACAACTTTTTAATTCTACATTATCAAGAAAGTATTTTTCAAAAATATCAACATTTTTCTCGATGTAAAATTATTGACATAAAATATTTTTATAGAATATATCTTTCACAATTTCGTAATTTTAACAACGAATTATTATTTAAGCTTATTACATTAAATTGCTCGTTGGATTTCGAGTTGATGAGGATTGGCGAAATTTTTTAACGTGCGTAAAATAAAAGCGACCGATAAGTTGTGTATTTCGATGAGAACAGGTGAGGTAATTAATTGTGTTTATTCAAGAGTCGGTATTTTTTTTTCATCGGATTCGTTATCATATTTCCCGTTGGCATCCATCCAGAAAAAAGTCTGGAATGACGATAATTATGCAATAAAGATAAATGCGACGAGAGTTACTCTTTGTCGGAATCGAACACGGAACGTAGCAAACTTTTCTCGCTGCGGATTAAAATGAGAAAATTTTGCCGAACCCCTTATTCCCTCACCGGGATTCTTCGGCGACTGAGCTCTTTCCTTTCCGGATGAATATTCGATATGATAATTGACAGACCAACAATTCCGTTCTCGTTATCGGAAAACTCGATTTTCATCATTTTTTAAACTCGTTAATTTATTTGTACTCGATGTCAATCCTCTATTCCCGATATCGATTTCACCACGGATAATTAATTTTAAAAAGTGAAGAAAGAAGAAAAGATTAAATTATAAAATTGATCGAAACATCAACTATAAAATATAGCAAACCATAATTACGTCAAAAACAGATGTTCAAAAATTTTGTAAACTCTTTTTATTCAATACGTAAAAAATGTTAAGTCTGACACACGGTTCATACTTTTGGATAAGTTTTCGCAACGAGTCTGTGGTTATTAATATTTTTATTCGTACGTTGATAAGAGTTGAACAGGTTTTGATTAAATAAAACGTCTCCAGGCAATTTCACTTCAAGAATAGAGGCTTCTCGAAGACTATGCCAAGATGAGAGTTGACATCGAGAATAATAAGCGATAACTTTGCGAAAGGAATTATGCGGAGTGTATCCTTCACAAAAGTTTACCCTATCGAATGCTTGTTATAATTTTATCGTTGAGCGGTAAACAAAGGACCTGTCGTACTCCCGGCAAACAAGACGCACCGAAACTTTTCCCATTGTTGCAAGTTAACTAATGACGAGGTGCGGATAAGCCGTATTCAACGCAAAGTGACATCCAAACTTTAGTGACACAAGAACGCTTCGGAAACGCTATCGAGGTTGATGAATCTATACGAGGAATAATGATGTAAAAATAATTACCAATGGATTATATAATGACGTGAAAATAAATAATAATGGGCAATAATATAATTGCGAAAAAAAAAATTTGTAAGAATGTTGGATATTTCTAAAAAAAACATATTTATTTATGCAAATTATTGAATTTATCGTATATTATTATCAAGAAGGAATAAATATTTGGATGTTTTGTGCAAACTTGACAGTAATACTACATTTTAAGAAATAAAAATAATAAATTAATTATTTACTGAGATAAAATGATGTAAATTATTAAATGTATTGTAATAGAAGCACAAAATGAATATTGCATTTTCGATTTAGGACACAAAATCCCTAAATGGTCGATGGTGCTATAAAAATAAAAGCTGACAAATCGTGATAAAGGTTACAAGAGAGAAGTTTGTGACGCGGAACGAGGAAAATTGACGAATCGACGAACGATCGATCTCGATTTGCGTCTCGAGATAAGACGTCAGAAAATCCGATGGCCATTACAAAAGTGAATGACCATAAATCGAGCATTAGGTCGTTTAACGCGCACTCGGGGTCGGCGTACAATCGCGACGGAGGCAGCAGAGGACGAGCACTCGGAGAGATTCGCAGCGTGCTCGAAACCACGCCCGCATCGCCGTTAAGAGTCGCGGTTATCCACACGCGTGGTTAAAGCTTATCGACACGTGTGATATGGCTCGTGAAAGTCCCTGTCTCGACGGACAGCCTCTGTTATTTCATTAGTACACCCATTAAAGTGGGTTATGAATTTCGTCCCGAGCTGTCCGGGCTCACTCGTAATCCCCCGGACGACGAGTACTCTCGATGTATAATAACGCCACACGCGTCAAATTTTTACGAGGCATCTACCGAGGAAAATGTCAGACCGAAGGTGCCCACGTGATAAAACACGTCGCTCTTGATGCAAAATACGTGTCTTACGTTTCAGGCGAGGTTATACACGTTCCTGATCCGGAAAGAAGATCGCGAGCTTATACGAAGTGCACACTGCTTCTTCTATGAAAATATTCCGAAAATTGTGGACTACGCTTTTACTTCACTCTTTTTATGGGATTTCTTCCATTTATTTCAAGAATTCGTGTCATTATAGACGATTGACTGTATACCTTTTGAAATGAAAATCGTTATTTTTGTAAAAATATTTATCTAAAAGTTGGTCAATTGATTTCTTTTCGTCATCAACCAATGGCATTAACAGGTTCTAAAGAGTAATACGTGTTTATTTATTTAAATTGCATAATATTTTTCGATAATTACCTCAGTAATTCGTTCATAAAAGTTGATCGAAATTCGCTTTTGATCATTAATTATATTTTTAATTTGATTGATTAATTATTTATTATACGCTACAAAGTCTCGTGACGAAATTGCATATTATGGAATCAGCTTTCATGTAAATGTTCGGCTTTGACACAAACCACCGTCATTTCTTTTTTTAGTTTTTCATTAAAACCTCCGAAAGTAAATCCTACATCCGACAAAAATACACTGAGCAAAATCATGATCATAAATTTTTCTATTAAACGACATTTTTATAGATATTGAAGAACTAAAAATATTAGATCTGTATTAAAAATATGTAAATATGTAAAATCTACTTTTTAAGAAATAATTTTGTATCATAATTTCAAACGCTTTTTCTAATCTACATCCATAAAAACCATGTCATATATAATTCTACACCAAATAGTGAGATCTATACACTGCAAACGAAATTTGGTTGATTCAACAAAATATTTGTTTCAATACGTTCAACGATATTATTTTGCAAATTGAACTAAATTCTTAATTGATTTAACTGAAGTTTAATTATTTCAAATAAACAAGTGTTGTTTCGACGAAATATTTTCAACTAAATATTTTTCAACTAAATCTGTTCTCAGTGTACACATTTTTTACAATGCAACTCTCGGCAGGTGTGCCAGTGTAATGCCGAGGAATCATTCGGAAGGTTCGTGCATACCGGAAATCCGAGTGATAAATAAGTTTATACGAAGTCGCGGGTAGCGAATTCAGGAGAGAATTCAGCGCGAGAGGCTTCGCTCGCCGGAGAGAGAGAAGAAATATCTGGCACGTCCGACAACATTAATGCTCCGGAGGAGCGAAGCCCGAGATTACAAAATCCCTGGTCGCTCGAGCCCGCTAACGAACGCCTTCTGCACGCGTTTACGACACCGGCTGGTGAGAAACCCTCGCGGTCGGAGAGTACACCCCCGTACATACCCTCCTCTCTCCAAAGTCGATTGCGCTTTTCCAAAATTCTCGCCCCGCAAGCCTCACACGTAATCTCTCCGACGTCAAACTCTCAAATTCCGCCCTCTCGCCCTTTTCTCTCTCTCTCTTATATATATATTCGCACGACCTACCGTCCGAAACTCCTACACGCCGCGTTTTCCTCTCTGGGCTCTTTCTCACGGCGCTTATACCGTTTACCGTTTCCCTCCGCGGTTTCGACTCGTTATAATTTGAGAGGCTCCGAAACGTGCGGGAGCCGGCAGGAGTTTCGGTTAAGCGGCAAGGATTGTTCAGGATCGAAGTCGAGAAACGCGTGAGCGAGAATATATTTACCTATATATATATAATATATATATATACACATTACTACAGTAACTCTATATATATAATTTTATAAACTATATATATAAACAATATATTGTAGGATATATATTGTATGTGTGTATTACCATGCGGGAAGACTAGCTCTGTCTCGTGGTTTCGCACCAGGAGTCCGAGCGATGCCCGCATACGCGTTTCCAAGTCGAATACTCTCGCGAGGTAAAATTCTGGCTCCGCATATATATATATGTATATATATATCCCCCGGTTTGACGTTCAAAGGCCGGGGAGAGAATTTTTATCGCGTTTTATAATCTCGAAACTCTCGAGAATTTATATTCGGAGTGTATACCGACGGGCGTACAACCGCGATGCGAAGCGGGTCAGACGAACAGAGGAATACAGCAGGGAGTATTTGTGTGTGTGTGAGAGAGAGAGAGAGAGACATGTGAGGTCGCATTCATCGCGGGAATCCCGCAAAGGGGATCTCGGTCGAGTCCTTCGATTACGAAATCACTGGAATTCGCGGATAGTTCGGTATTAAACCCGGGGCACGGTCCATGTGTACATTATATACACGCATATCAATCGAATATTATATCCCTTCTGGAACAACGGGTTCGCGCGCTCCTCGGGATTCGTGAGAGGGCTCCGTTCGTGTAATTGCGATAACCAATGACGATCCTTGCACACCGTGCGGACGGTTGTATACACACCGGAAGGAATTTGGAAATTGAGCGCGTTTCTCCGCATGCACACGGGAGGACTATACAACTTGATGGTTCCTCTGGCTGTCGCGGTCTGCGCCATTCGGATCCTCTCCTGCGGTATAAGAGAATCGAGCGACGACGACTACGCTCTTACACACGTATATATACACACAGACGTATATTAGTGAGCGCACGTACATGGACACCGGAATTAGGTGAACTACTTCCGCCCGTGACAAATCGAGACTAGAATTATTTTATTAAATATTCAAATCCTGTAACGAATACACATATACACAATCGGAAACTGTATTGCATGAAAATGCAAACTGCGGAAAGCGCTGATATCGTCCTTCCCAACTATTTCCATCGGTACTCGAGAAACGAGTTTCCCTGCATGCAAGAATTATCATCCAGAGCCCTCGACCGTTCTCTGACTACACGGTCGACGTTATTAAATTTATACAATAATCGAATGTTTCGATCGTTACACGAAATCGTTATTGAGAGTCCTCTCTCTGTTTCCTTTTTACTAACTTTTCTGCGAGGGTGTTTGAAAAATATTAATGAAAAATATTGTATTCTGTTGATTAAGCAAGTGTATTTTAATATGATGAATTTTCCTTTTTTCTTTTTGGCTGATTCTTTCAGGGAACTTTTGGAATCATTGATAGTCCTGTTTTCTTTTTTTTTTAACTTCCCTGTGGGGGTTTTTGCAAAAATATAAATTAAAAGTATACTATTTCGTCGATAAAGAAATATTTTAATATGAATCTGTATAGCTTTTCGCCTTTCTTTCTTTCATCCTTGACAATCCAAAGTTCAAGTTTGAACAGATAGAAAAATAATTATTTTCTTGGGACAAACTGGTTTCTCTATAGCTAAAAGGAAATAAAAATATATCCGCCATTTCTTTAACCTTTAATTTCAATAATTAAAAATGAATTTATTTCTCTAAATTAATTTTTTTTAAAGTCTTTTTCAAACAAATTTCTAAAAATGATCAAATCTTTCCTAAATCACATGGTATTTTTTTTATTTAGACCAGTATACATGATCTATTTTTTGAATCTCTGACCATGGGAACTGTACCTTCCAATGGGTATGTAATTAAAAATCGGAAAAATGATCAGTATTGTTATCGAATGAGAAGCTTGTCACCGGTATGCGCATGTTTGAAGAGCGAATATTCCGTGTTGCGGTTTGGATACAGTATTTGCCAGATTGTTGCCTGATGGAATATATATCAGAGACTATCCCGCATACATGCGTGCGTGTCTCTATAAATTGGCCGACGGCCTGTTGAAACTCGCCCAACAGAGAAACACACCCTCCCCACTGTTAACACTGGTTGTAAACTACGAAAACATACGATTCGATGATAAATAACTGCTTTGTCGATCTGCTCATGTACATTGGGATAAAATCCGTGTGATGTTTGCATATCATATTTCAAACCGAATCTTTTTACACACACTCACACATTTGACATGTTAAACCACTAATCACGATTTTGAATCGAGTTCCTCATTTATTTGCATCTTTGAAATGTTTCGTTATTTTGCAGTCTTTTTTTTTCTTACGATATACTCTGATAATGTTGTCCCTTCTTTTTAAGGACAAAGCATCAAAGAAATGAAGTCCTGCTGATAATAAAAGGGAATTCACGTGAGAAGATATTCCGGAGAGAATGTTTCGAAGAGTCGAGCAGACATTACGTCCAGAGCAGGGATGTTTAAACAAGTCGTCCGAGTCGTTGGAGGGTGAAAGCTAAAGATAGACGATTCGGAGGACACGAAGGAATGCCCAGAGTGTCCGTATCGCTCAGAGGGAAGTTGGGACAGATGTGGAACGTTAGAATCAGAGACGCGTGCTCGAGTGAGCGCCCACTCGGCCGAGATTAGATACGCTTTTGAGTGGAAACCAGAAGAGAGCCGATGTCCAATCTCTTCTGAAAATCCCCCCCACCCCTCCTTTTTTTTATTCCAATCGAAATAAATTCCTATACTCGCGCGTCTATATTTAACGGAGGTCTCCAACGACGTTAACGCGCTCAAATTGGAAAGCGCGGAGGAAGCCGGAGGGGCGAGAATCACGAGGAAGATAGCGAGAGAATTGATGACGGGCCGAGTATACACGTACGTGATGGCCGAGTGTGCTCGGGGAACTCGATTTGCCGGCACACCTCGCTCGCTACCGAACACTACGCTCCTTCTTCTACCCAATTCCGCAGGGACGCCGGTCTCTATACACCTCGCCCGGTGGATATATCCCGGCGAACTCACTTTACACCCTGGTACTGCCGAGCGAGCCTCTGCACCGGAACCAACATCCGGGATTGCTAAATCACGTCTTTGCTTATTGTCTCGAATACACTCTATTTTTATCTCTTTCTCTCTCACAGTCTCTCCGGGTCCTGCTATCCATTTACTACATTCTTTGCGCGCTGCTCGAAACCCGGAGCGGGAACCAAAAGAGCTTTGTCAACCAAAGGATTCCCATTTCCCGTGATTAAAAGCCGTCGCGATAGCGCGAGATTAAAAAACATAAATCGTCGGGGTTGGGAATACGGTTTATCCCGGTGTGTCGCTCTTCTGTCTGGGCTTGAGCCTAAACTGGTCTGAATAATCGATAAATTGAAGGATTCGAATTTAACGACCGGTAGTCTTGATTAAGCGTCAACCGAATGAATTTCCGAAGTAATTACGAGGCCAGAGACGAGTCATTAATCGAAGAGAGAGCGAGAGGGCGATTCGGTGACGCTCGACTGGGAAACGGTCTTGAAACTGTCCAAGGGAATCTGAGGGAAACTTCGGAGGACCAGAATTATGTCCTTACACGCTCAGGTGACGCGTTCCTCGCGAAAATATCATTCGTCACGCTCGAGAAATCGAGC
The DNA here is from genome assembly GCA_030522545.1 of Cremastinae sp. A BG-2022a. Taxonomy (NCBI): domain Eukaryota; kingdom Metazoa; phylum Arthropoda; class Insecta; order Hymenoptera; family Ichneumonidae; species Cremastinae sp. A BG-2022a. The sequence continues at coordinate 41,930 of JAPYYW010000923.1, forward strand.
CGGATCCCCATCGTGTCTCCCAGTCAACCTTTTTCCTTCCTCCGTCTTTGTCGTCCTCCAGGTAACCTGTTGCTGTTCTTAAACGTGCGTCGCGTGTGCAAACACTATTTGGAGATCCCCCGACCCCCAAACCACGACATTCCCAAACATTCTCGCCTCATTAAGAAACCGATACGTGTTTTATTTCCTGCTTCGTTTCATAGAATACCAATTCTCTTCGTTTTCATGATCAACATTATAATTAATTTTGTATGCAAAATCTTCTTAATTACTTATTCTTACCACAGTACCAAAAAAAAATTTTTATCTAGTTGTGTTTAATTAACAATATTGAACTTTACTGTTTTTAGAAATACGAAGACACAGCAATTTTTATTGTTTTATATTAAAATATTACTTTAAATTTTATATTAAAAAATTTTCTCAATTTTCAAACTGATGTACCATGCAGTATCTTAAAAGTTTTTGTACAAAATTGTCTTCGTGCTATACAGAGTTCTATTGTTTTTAATAATATGAAGTGTCAAACGTCTTGAGTCTTTTTTTTATTTTTATATGGGATGAGGATAAAGAGACGAAGATAGCTGTTGACTCGGGGAAATGCACCCGGACACACAGTCAATTCTCCGGCAGGGAAGAAACCGCAAGCATCAAGCACTCCAATCTACCACTTCACTTGGATGATCCAAGAGTCTTCTATTCCTGCAGTGGTATTCGTTAAATTAAAGTTTTTTACGAGCTTCGATTGGTGAGTATATAGCGATTGAAGTTGCAATCATCAGAATGTGAAGATTGCATTTCCAACAGAAAAAAAACAAGAGAAGAGAGGGATTAAAAAATTTCACAATCACGGTAAAGTTTGAGAAAGTCTAGAAAAAATTATCCGCTCTGATGGAATATGAATTCCTTGCGGAGTCAACTTTTTTTATTCTGAAAAATTGAATTCAACGGTAGCGAGATACGTGCAACTGTGGAATGAAAGAGTAGCCGATCAATTTTCAAAGTTGCTGGAAATTGTGGCACCGAAAATAAAATACGAGTACGAGACTGGCATTTATAAGAATGCTTTAAAAAGAGCGTTTGAAAAAATATCAAAGTTTTGCCAAAATATAAAAATAATATTCCCTTCAAAAAATTCAGACCTTTTTTATTCATACTCTGGGCCTCGTAGACCCATGAAAATTTCAATTTGCAATATCATTCCTTCGTTTTGACGAAATCAACTTTATTAAGGGTGATTTTTAAAGATTTTTGCAAGACTAAGCGAATGGCGTCGGAATTACGTTGATACATGCATTTTTAAAAAAGTTATGACGCCTCGAAGATTTTTGAAAAAATGGAAAGGGGTATACCTTCAAAAATTCGCAAAATTTTTCAAATTTTTTTTTTCAATTTTAATAGCCTATTTGATCGGAAATTTCCCGTAGGTAACGAAAATGATACTTA
>JAPYYW010000924.1:0-37639 GCA_030522545.1 Cremastinae sp. A BG-2022a
CGATCGTTCTTACCCGGATCAGCGTACACCAAAAAGAAAGAGATAGACAGAACGAGTCAGCGAGCGCGAAGCGCGCACGGAGTGGGGGGCCATAAAAATGTTCCCCTTGGGGGCTTTTGCGTTCTTATTGAGGTAGTGAACTGTAATTGACCACTTTTTTGTTTTCGAGCTCTGAGAAAATTCATTCCGCGATTATCGCGAAACGTCAGCGCTAAGCTCTTTTCAACGTCACCATAAAACTTGTCAGCGTGACCGCGAGCGAGTAAACATAATTATCATTTAAAAAAAAGTGAACTCGGCTTTAATAAGAATCTTTTTTTTGATCATTTTATTAACGTAATTCATAAAACGTATAATAAAGAAAGCCATCGCATTTTTTAAATTCCAGACTAATATACTTTGATAATTTGTGAAATAAATAGACAAGATCGAAACTTTTTACGATTTTATCGATTTGTATCCTTAAAAAAAAAAAACTTTCAAAATAGAATAAAATTCATTTATATTTTAATCGTCAATCGAAGTGGCAGAATTTTCGTCGAAGGTACCTCTGAAATATATATTTTTTTCGTCGTTCGAACTTTCCTGCGAGATATGGCAGGAACGAAAGAAGAAACTTGAAAATAAAAAGTGTAAAAAGAGACGAAAAAGTAAAGAGCGTCTGTGTGCGTGTGTAGGTGAATCGAGTAGCACGAAAAAGCATGAGGATGCGAGAGAAAGATAGAGACAGGATAGTCCTGCTCGCGCGCAGGACCATGCATCATCGAGTTGGACAGGGGGCAACAGCAGAAGCAGCAAAATCTCTCAGCCTCCATTCTCCCTCTCGCTCGCTCTATCTCTCTCTCTCTCTCTCACTCTCTTGCCATCTTTCTCGCTCGTATCTTCGAGCCGCATCCTAAACGTTCCTTTCATCATATAGCGCACGTATGCGCAAAAATATACATATAAATAAAGAAATAAATGTACGAATTCCCTCCCCTGCCCCGAGCCATATCGTGTTCAACCTCGCAAGCAACTTATCGTTGTCCTTCACGCTCGATCCTTCCTTCCTTCCCCCCCCCCCTCTCTCTTCCTCCCCTCACCGTCCACCCTTTCTTCGCGTGTACGTGTGCACGCTTCGTTTTTTTTTCGTGCCCATCGAGAAAAAAAGAAAATGAGAGGAGGAAAAAAAACATAAATAAATAAATAAATAAATAAAATTCGTGTACGGTTCGGTACGTCTTGGCTAAGCTCTCTCGCACGTTCTCAACCCTTACACTCTCTCGGGCCTTCCCGAGGAAAAAAAGAGAAGAAGGAGTATGTACCTCGAGATTCGAGTATGCGCAAAAAAATATTTTCTTTTGCTCGATCGGGTCATGCGAAGCTTCACCTTGTGCCTCGCTCTTGATATATTCATTCTCTTGTTCAAAGTGCACATTCACTGTTTCAATGAAAAAAATGTCGATAGTTGATGTTCAATTTTATATTCGATGATAAGGTATACGTCCCAATAGAGTTGGACGTACAGACACACTACTGTACTCTTCACTTCTCTACTCCAAATTAATTGTATTCTGTAATTTGAAATATATTTCAAACTTAGTATTTTGCAGTACTTCAAAGAAGCTTCAATTATTTTTTTTGTCCTAAAAAATTTTTTTCCTAATTTTCATGCATACGTGTCAAATACGGGTTACCTGGGATAACTTTAAATTTGAAGTATATGTTGTTCTTGAAACAATTATAGTAACAACTTTTTCTAATAAACTATATAGAGCTATAAAATCACATGGTACGGAGAAAAACTAAAAGATAATTTTTTTGATTTGACTGTCATGGATTTACTACCTTAACTTGGCTAATCTCTGCTCAAAAAAAAAATTCAACGTGCTGCTTTGGAAATAATGACCTTGATGTTAAAATAGTTTATTTCGACTTGCAAAAATTTTTAGGAATTACCCATTATGAAGTCGATATCGTCGAGGACACGAAAAGATATGGCCACTTGAAATTTTGAGATTGTCCTATTTTCGATTTTCGGAAAATCAGGCTGTAGGTCCTCCGACGCGCCAAATTTTCTCAGCTGACTTTTGTCATAACTTGTACGTGTAATAATGTGAGAAAAACTTTGCAGCTCAATTTTTTACTATTAATATATCAAATATACCTGGAAAAATATACCTGAATAGTTCGGTGATCGTAAACATAAAAAAAGGGAAAGTTCATCGGAGCATAACAAGAAAAAAAAAATGTTTATTTTTCGAGAATACCTCGAAGATTCGACGAGGTCGACTCAATTTGGAATCAGTAGGCCGGTATAAAGCGTCGAGGTAAAAGACGTAGGATTTTTCCAGGTAGTTTGTTACCAAAAAACATTTCGTAGCAATTCGACAAGTTCGATTGAGTATCAGTCCCAGTGTAATTTTCAATCATATATACGAAAAGTGCATAGTTTAATGTTTTAAATGTATAACAAACGTTTCGAAAAACTTTTAAAAAATGTCAGTGCGAACGAAACTGCTGTACAATTGATGCAAATAATCTCGAGAATGTCATTTTAGTATAATTTCCATTATATGTATTAAATATGTACTCTTTTTCAATGCTATTAAATTCGAACAATTTTTCAATAACGGTTAGATTATTCGTACAGAAAAGATATGCTGATAAACAAATGACTCAAGTCAGATATACGACTGGTTTGTGAAACGTCTCTGGAAAGAATGCCCTTTTCCTCTTGCATCTTACCTTCACGATCGCCTTGCAACGGCTCTTCGTCCCATATATAGGCGTGACTTCGCTGCTTAATAGCTTCTTCAATACCAACAAATCTTATCGCGTATTAAAATTATATTTTGTTAGCCGTACTCGCCAGAGTAATACGGGTTTTCAATAAATCTTCATTCTCAATGTAGCACGAGATTAAAAATAATTGATAACTCTGTAGATACGCCGGATTAAGCGCACTGTTGAAAATTTTACTGTTATAATTGGATGTTGAGAATTTCGAAGTGGCCAAAATAGAGATGAAAAAAATGGAAAGAAGTCGAAATTAAGCAGCCCGCGAATAAAGATATTGAGACGAAAATTTGTTTTATCCGGTCGTATATTTTAATCGTGACTTATTCGTGACTCCGGAATTCTCGTGTATATACGAGTTTTATTCCCCCCCCCGATTTAAAATATGAATAAATAACGAATTGAATAATAGCGAGGAATCTTCGGGTGTCCGAGTTTAATTCCGGTACTCGGAATTGCCACAATACACACGCGATATATCGCGCCGGCAACGCTTTTACATTCGCGTCGCGCGTATATGTACATAAATATAGGAAAGTGGTTGGTTGTGCTGCTGAGTATTTAATCGGGGCGAGATTTAGAATGGAAGCCTTTCGCTAAAACTCCTACAAGGAAGAATCGTTCTGATGAAAATTCAACCGACACACACGGAAGAATCGTCAAAGGCGTGTGCGTGAATATATATTCGCTCTCTGCCGTCGAGTCGTTCGGATCCGGGCGTCCAGGCGTGGTTGGTATTAGCATTAGCGAGAGAGCATCCGAGAGCATTAATCAGGATTAAACGGTCCATATGCCGCCAGAATCCTTTCCTCTCCTGCGCTCACATTTTTTCTTCTTTTTTTTTTCTCTGACGCTCTCTCTCTCTCTGACGCTCTCTCTCTCTCTCTCTCTCTCTCTGTCTTTTTCAGAGGCACAGGGAGATTTTCACTTTGGCCTCTCGTCTCTTTTTTGACTCGTTACACGAAATATTCCGGCAACGAGTGTGCCCGGCCTCACACATGTGGACTCGTCGGTTTATGTTGTTATCTCCTTCCTTGTTCTCGGTCAATAATTCAAGACTTGCCGCGCTTTCAAAAAGTTCTCCTTTTATTCGGCGCATTTCGTGACGCGCATTTGTCAAAAAGAAAAGGAGATACGCGACTCGAGCCGGAGTCTCTCCTCCGCGCAACGCACTAACTACCGTCAGACTAATTCCATCTCTTTCTCCTCTTTTTCGTCGTTTTCGCATCCTTATTCTCCCTCATTCCGATTCCCCGACGTCGCCCCCCATCTCATCTTTCGTCAGTCACTTCTCTTCCTCCCTCTTTCATCCTTCTCGCACTTTTTACATATGCTAATCTTAACAAAATATTGGTCGATTGAAATGAAGATTTAAGAAGATGGCCAATCATCGCCTCGCATTAAATTTATCACAAATTGGTACGATACAACGGATTTCTTCTTTCGTTGAATTTCACTCAATTGCTTATTTGATAAAAATGAGATGAAGAAGAATAAGAGATACGTTTTTGAGTAAACAAACGTTACATTCGAGTCATGCACAACATTCCTTGTGTTTTTATTCACTTTCTGAAATGTGGTAGGAACTGTAACTTACTTTTTTTTTTAAATACCAGATCAGGATAGAGAAAGTTTTTGAAAAATTTGCACAAAAATTCTTTAACATTAAATGCAAAATTTTATTATACGTAAAACCTTCATGCTATATATAGTTTTGATGAAAAATCTTGGAAAAGCCTGCACAATGATTGAATTTTAAATATTGCCACGAAAAATGTAGAAGACGAGATTTTTAAGGAGATAAAGTTACATTCGGAGTACAAGTTGAGTTCGATTTTTGCGTGGACGTCGTTACCTCGGACTTGGTTGTACGGAGCGCAAGTTCGTAAATCTCGACGGGTAGACATGGACAGTAATCGGGGAGACCCGACTCGGGGTTATCGGAATCGCTTTATTCTCTCTTCTCGATTCGACGATGCGAGCGTGTTTCCGAGCAATAGACAGAGAGAGAGAGAGAGCTCAAAACGAAAGCTCGAGCAAGATCGTGAAATGAAGAGTTGCGCGTGAGAATAATAGTCAAAGCCAAGAAATATTCGTCATGCAGGAGCATCGAACTAACGATATTTTCTTAATTTTAAAAGCAGTGTCAAAAGTGGACAAACACACACATTCGCCGTTGCTCGCGACTATTTAATAAAACCATTTAATTTCGCGAGCAGACGTAAATCCATACAAATGCACAAAGGGGCACGCATCATCAGACGAATCTCAATGAGAGCACTGTTCGGTGCACCAGCGTCCAATGATAACGCTCAATTAACAAATTAAAATAACTCTCGAGGCAATTTTCTTCGAGGATGAGAGAGGGACCAATTTCTCTTCTCGACATCGTGATTTTTTATCGATTTTTTTCCCCTTCTCTCATTATAATCAAATTGTTCGAATATTATATATTCAATTTAATCGCATACATTCATTTTCAATCTTTTTGTAATTTATAAATCATATCGTTATTCATAAATATATGAATATTGATAATTTTATTCATTTAAAATTTATTCAAAATGTTTTTATATTGAAAATGAATAGAACGAACATTTGATTTGCTCGTCGATAAATTTGTTTAGTTCTCGTGTCTCGTTGACTGGAGACGAGTCAAACGGTGAACTTTATTATCGCGATGCTTGGATTTTCAACGATCGCAGCGGTATGCTATTGTTATTTTAAAATAGCAGCCCGGATCTCGTGTCTCCCGATAAAAGACACACAATCCGTAAATACTAATTAGCCTGTACAAATAACGGTATACGAAGAATTTCGTGTCTATAGAGTCGCGCAGATAAGGGACTCGCTGCTCAGGGTTGAAGATCGAGACATTTGACACTCGCGACGTATACACTGCTGCTCCGTACGTCGTATTACTAAATATTATACATTATCCTTATTATATACTTATTCTTATTTCCATCGTTGGATTTATACTTCACTAATCCTCAGTTTTTTCTATTGCAACATTTTATGTAATTAATACTATGTTATTAGTAATTTCTCTGTAAACTTTTAATTTTCACTTTCTATAAAAGCTCGTATATAGAAAAAATTATAGTACTTGTCACAATTATTGAACATATCGAGGGATTTTTTCAATTGTAATTTTATTTTTTAAATAATTAATGGAATAAATGTGCTCCACATTTAGATCTAAATCAGTAACTTATATAGTTATGTTTGAGAATCAAAGCCAATCTTATATTTTTAATTTAATGTAAGTAAGATGTTCCAATAGTTAAACCCTGTCAAGCAAAATAGACCTGCTGTGCTTAAATATTGAATAGGTTTGTCCCAAAACTTTAACGCTAAGTTTTGAAACATTGAAAGCAGTATAAAAAGTTTCGTTCAGCTTTTTAGACATATATTAAACTATTGGGATATTTATTTTATTATATTTTCAGAAGAAAGTAAAAGATCGTGTGTTGACAATAAATAAAAAAAATATTCAAGAACAATTTTGTTCATTTGAAAATATTTTTCTTTGATTTTTTTGCAAAAGGGAAAAAATATTTTGACATTTTGCTGAGTAAATAGCGGAATGAAACGTGGGCACGTTAATTGGCCGAAAGATCCATGAGCACACGGCGGCCGTCATCGTTGTCGTTGTCGACGTGACTTATTCGAGGCATGAGTGTAGCGAAGGTTGACATTCCTGACTTGCGAATTTGCGAGGAGATAAACGCGAAAGCGGAAAATGGAGAAGAAAGGAAAATTTCGGAAGATTGAGAGAGGCGGATGGAGAGAAAATTTTCTCAGTCGAGGAAGGAAATAATTATGATTGCGCGTTGTCAGCTCTCTTGGCTCGTCTTTATAGACTCGTGTCAAACGATACAGCAGCCTCTTCTCTCTTCGCTTCGTTCTCTCTTCTCCCTCTCTCTCTCTTTCTTTTCTTGAACAAATATGGCAGTCATCAATCGAGAAAGCGCCCCTACACCGACGAAATCCGCGCCTCCGCGGGGTGTCCATTAAACTCCCTCTCTCGCTCTTTTTTTCTCATCATCTCCTCTCGTCTCGTCCAACTTGAGCCAAGTGTCTCTCAGCGGGCATTTATTCACAGCAGCGACTGCACACATTATCTTTTTTTTTCAGTAATTTTTTATTTCTTCTCCTATACATATGTATATCGTTTGTCATATATGTCATATTTTTCAAATATTTTAAATAATATTTTTAATATTGAACATATTCTGCTATATGCAAAGTTGCTATTCGTATATATTATTTTTAATTTTTATTATTTAACTAATAATTGTAGCCTATTTCTATAAAAAAAAATGTCAAAATTTTGAAACTATTACCACATTGTGATAAAAAATATTCTAATTTTTAACATAACATTCTGTGCGCAAATATATACATGCGTATATCTATTAAACTGAACATAAATATGCATAATTTATTGAATCAAATGATAAAACTGTAGATGGAGGAATCTTTCGGAAAAATGAAGATAACATTTTTGTTTTAATCTTCAATTGATTTGTTGATAAAGAAAATTTCGAAATATGGAAAGTTTTTTCCATTTTGGTTGAATTTGAAGTTTAAAGGGCATTAAAATGTGATTAAACGTGCGTTGAGAAAGAAAACAAAGCTATTAAAAGTTTGTTACATGATTTTTATGATTACTGAATTTCATCGCTTTTGGGTACATAGATCAATAATGCCGAGTGATAAGATAAGTGATAAGACTTTTCACACGCTATTTAAACTCGGAACTATCAATGTGGCAGTCAATACTTGAAAGTAACGTTTCGTAGACTAGTCGTTTTAACAAAACCATCATGAAGTTTACGCTTTTAATAAATATGCTTGTTATGCTTTTGGTATGTCACGAAGCTCTGGGCAAAGCCAAAATCATACGTATAGTCTAAATCTATATATACATATCTGTATAAACAATTTTCAATAAAGGTGCATAACATTTTGTTTTTTGTACAAAGATGAGGGTTGCCAGATATATGTCGAAGAAAACTATTTAATGAACAAATGTCGTACTTACTTTTGTGGTGAGGATAATGGGGTAACTTGGAAGGGGTAAGTTCCAATAAAATTTGAGAAAATTAGTCAGTATTAAAAGACATTAACAAAATGGTTAATACAGGTGCTCTGATATCATTGTTGAGTGCCACGGACCTGATTATGTACCAGTGGTTGTACACGGTGAACTTCCTCAATTCGAGCATCCTCATTGCTGTAAACAAACTATTTGCGTTCGAGCAGATCAGGCAGACCGGTACCCAACATTAAATACTGGTTTCCAACAATAAACGTCATCGCAATTGTGAAGTTGCGTGATCTTAAAAGCAATAAGTCACTGATGAACATTTTTGAAAATGCACACGGTTACCGCATCTTTGTACCGGACCTAATAATTAACTGTTAACAAATTAACCATTTTTTTCGAGATGGTAACCATAGCATATTACAATTTAAAAAAATTATATTAATATTACAAAATAAATTATGAGAAAAGTTGAAGTTTAGCATCTGAAATTTGTTACTGTAAAAAATGTTATGACTGAATTTAGTACTGTATATCAAAATAAACGGTCTACATATGATTCGATGTCTGTATTTTGTCAGCGCAAAGAGCGCTTCAATTACCTGTAATTCAATCATTAACATTATGTAATTGTTTTTCCAATTATACAAGCTCACTTTTTCATTTATTTTTTTAAATTTCTTAATGAATGTAACATTTTTCAATGAGTGAATCTCTTTATCTATTCATTCGTTCATAATAAATTAAGCAATTGTCTCACTTTTATTATTGAAATTATTAAGAGTCAATTCTTATAAAAGAACTGAAAATGTATAATATATAGTAAAAAATTTTTATTTCAAATGATTTTGTGAAAATTGATTCAACGGATTTCCCATCAAAGATGATGGCTCATCTACATCCGTGCCTTTTATTTTATCAATCTTCTTTCTGCCGTTGCAAATAATAATTTGCTGGTGCTCAAATAATCTCATTATGGCTATACACTTTTCCGTGTGATTGTAATATTTGATTTAATGGCTAGAAAAATTCAGATTACACAGAGTTTTACAATTTTTCTGACTTTTTGACTTCCATTTATTATCAGTCCTGAATAGGCCTTCGCACTTTCGACGGAAAAATATGGAACTCTCCCTTCCAAATTTTTTTACAGAAGAAAACAAGAAACAGAACTCGTATAAAAATCACACGAATGCATATCGAATGTTTGTAAATATTTTTATTCGTATAACTTTAGCATTATAACATTGAAATTAAGATTATATTTTAATCAATGAATGGAGCCAAGATTTTGATGATTTTTTTGAGCAGAAAAACTTGTTTGTTTGGAAGATGGAAATAGAAAGAGAGGGGAGAGAATGGAGAGTTTGAGATCCCTTTTTCTCTGTTTGTGCATTTATCTCGCTGAATGAATCGTCGGTGATATTTTACCGTCGAAAGTCGACGCCTGTGGAGTGCTGCACCAGAAGAAAGCTCTCCGGTTACTCTGCCCCTTCCTCCCTTGTACGATATTTCATTTACTATATTGGCTCCGGGTTCGTACATTAAACACACGTACACACGACCTCATAAACAAAATATGTTCAATGCCACAGTGTAGACATTAAAGCTTCGTTCAAATTTTTCTTCTCGTCCCGTGCGTCTCTCTCATCATCTCGCACGAGTCACAAAAAAAGACAAAACTCATTTTCGACGGCGGTAGCTCTCAAATTTTTCTTTTCCTCTTGCTTTTTCTTTTTTTTTCTTTTTCAAAATAAAACTAAAATATTTGGCTGATGAAAATAAATGATCACGGAATTGAATATATCTTTAGAAACTATTAATTAATTCAGAGAGGCTGATGGAAATTGATGAAGTTGTAACTTCACATTTTAGTGCGTTTTGAAAATTGAAGTCAAGCACTGAATGTTTTTTATTGTGCAGCTTTCTTTCCAGTAAAAATATACTAGTTGCAAGAACACTTTATAACCAAAAATTTTTCTCGATGTTTTTTGAAACTGAATAAAATAAATCTGAAATGTTGAGCTGCTGAAAATAAATAATCACAAAATTGAATATTTATAGGAACTATTAGTTTAGAAGAAGTGATAATTGACGAAAAGATGAAAAAGATGTATATAACTTCACATTTTGGTATAGGTTTTAAAACGATTACATCAAGTGTTGAATACTTTATTATGCAGATTTCTTTTCAGTAAAAAGCACTTTAGCTGCAGGAACATTTTAACAACGGTATACAATGTTTCTTGATACATTTTTAAAGTTATCGTATCAAAGATTAGAGATTTAAGACGGTCGCTAGCAGTAAAAAAAAATTGGTCAACAATTGATTAAACGTTTTTCGCGGCGTAGATATTTTATTCTCAAGGAGCAATAGAGTAATCAGCATCGAGGTAGCGAACGTTTTTTTTTTGAAATAAAAAAGCGGCGAGTGAGAAAGAGAGAGAGGAAGAATCCGAGATTCTCGAAACGTTCCAATTATACCGAAGAAACTGAAACAGGTTGAACAGTTGGAATGTAAACATAATTTCTCCGTCCTACCGGCCAATATAAAGGAGCGAGTACGATTTTATAAGCGCCGCGCCTTTTTAGCGCCTCTCCGAGAAACTCCTTCCACGTTCTCGCTTCAAGAATTTCTATTTCTTTCTCTCTCTCCATCTCGCTCTTGCCAACCTCCTCATCTTCTTCCTCTCCTTTTTCTTCTTAAATCATTATAATTTTTTTTTCTTGTCCTTCTCATTCTGGCGGATCCCTCGCCGCGATCTTGTACATCGATGCTTTTCATCTCTTTATATCTTGGGAGCATTCTCACCATAAAACCCCGGGTAATTGATTTGATAAGGCCGCTCACACGAACTTGAAACAAAATAAATGTATGAGTGAAATTCTTTTCGACGCCATAGTCGTAAAGTTGGAGGTAACGAACGTACGACCGAGGCTTTTAAAATCCCTATCCTTTATTCGACACCGTATATCGGATTAATAAAAAAAGATGCGGAAATTTGGAAAATTTTAATAAATTTTTTCATTCGGGTGAATCGAGGTTAAATATTCTTTTTAACATGTAAATTTACCTTCTTGTTGTACAAAAAGTTATATATAAGTTATTTCAAAATAATTTTTTGGAAAAAAAAGATGATTTATTTCTAATAAAAATCATTTGCATGCTAAGTTAAGGATGAAGTTTTTTAAATGTCAAAAAAAAGAGCATCAAAAAGTTTCGACACAATTAATCGATTTGTTCAGAACTTTGCCTAAATAAATTTTTCCAAAACAACAACAGTTCGTCCGAAATTTTTTTTATTACTTAAATAATAATTATTTAAAAAATGCTTAAAAACTATCGAGAGTTATTCTATACACAACATCATAAAAATTTCAGTATTATATATCGTCTTTGATTCACAACGTAAAATGAAATAATAAAATAAATTTTCAAATTGAGAACATTTACACAGACAATGCATTTTTAAATTGGGCAGTACTAAAGAACGAGATTTCGGTTTAGGTTTCTTTTTTTTCCATTCTTATAAGCCAGAGCATGTTCGCGAATTCTTGTATATAGACGTGCGTACATATAACGTGTGAGATTACGATTGTATAGTATATAATACGCCGAGAAATTCGAAATGCATGCGAAACAAAGAGAAACAACGAAAAAAAAACGGTCATCCCGATTAGGACGTCGAAAAGATTTTCTACGGTGCGGCTAATCACTCGAGAAAGGGTTAAACGTCGAAGAGCGTTCGAAGCTGCGATCAGAGTTACGTCTTTTTGGTAGTAAACGATCTCCACAGGCTTACCTGTATCCGTATATACACACGGAGCTTTGGGGATCTCGTGCGCAAATCTCCCGGCTTTATTTCTTTCTCCGGAGTGTTTATGTCCCATCTCGACCACAAATACGAGCGAGCATAAAAATATGTGTACCCACACGTAAATAAAGGCGTATGGAGAAATGAGCGAGTATATACGTGTACATATATATATATACGAACGTCGGGCAGAAAACAAGAAAGGAAGTCAGATATTTTCTTACGGAGAGCAGAGAGAGACAGAATGAAGAAAACAAAAGTATGGAGAAGTGGGAAGTAAAAAATTTGAGCTGGATCGCGGAGAAGAAATTTCCTCGCCGCGAGCGAGCGAGTTGCCCGGCTCTGTGGATATCGTTGTCACGTTGTAAATTGTCTCACCCGCTTTGTATATAGAAATTTATAGAAATGCACACGAACGGGGTGAGCATGCACACGGTCAACCAACCGAGTGTCCCGATTTAATCAGAATGCTCGCAGCGAACGCCTATGTACGATCTTGCTTTTTAATAAACTTATCATTAACGCCCACAGGCCGCCGATTAACATCGCACCCTTCGAACCTTATTCTTCTCCTCGTGCCCTGCCATTTTCACGATATATGCTTTATACGTTCCGCTTCACCAATTATTCCTCGTCGATTTGTATGGCTCACATGAATCATACACGTTTTCTAGAATTTTCGGATACAGTGGCACACTTATCTCTCATAAATTTGTATAGCTTATAAATCATGCGTTTCCTAAGATCTTTTTATATGGTTACTCGAATTGGCACACTTTGAAATTTATTTTTTCTTCAACAGCAGAATCTCTGAATTAGAACCATACGAAAATTGCTAATGAATCAATTTTTTGAAATAAACTTTCTAACTAATTCGTTCCTCATTTGCAAACGGAAGACTTTTTTTTATTAAATTTAATATTTCATATAATTTGTATGTTTGAATTTAAAGTTTTTTTTTAATAACGAGAATAAAGATACAACATTTCTCAGTGTGTACTATATGGTTTTATAAGTGAATCAAAAAAATTTATTTTACCTTTGATGTACAATGTTTAACATAAAAAAATAATAGAAAAAAAATAGTAATCAGAATGAAAAAAAGTCTCGTGGAAGCATATTCTATATTAAAAAAGACATATGGGAGGCCTCTAATCGATTTATTGGAATAGAGCATATTATGCACAGCGCATTAACTTTTGGCTAATCTCTACTCATTAAAAAACAAATTCAACGTGCGCTGCTTTGGAAATAATGACCTTGATGTTTGAATCATTGACTTCATCTTGCAAAAGTTTTCAGGAATTACTTATTATGAAGTCGATATCGTCGAGTACACGAAAAGATAACGCTATACTTGAAATTTTGAGTTTTTCCTATTTTCGATTCTCGCCGAAAAATCAGGCTGGAGGTCCTCGAATACACTAAATTTTTTTAGCTTATGTGAAAAAAAACTTGCAACACAATTTTTTATTATTTATATCAAATATACCTGGATGAATATACTTGAATAGTTCGGGGTTCGTATAAACATTTAAAAGAGAGAGAGAGAGAGAGAGAGAGAGAGAAAATTCTTCGAGCGTAACGAGGAAAAAAAATTCCAAATTTCCGAGACTACCTCGACTATTGTTTATTCATGGTGATTCGTCGAGGTCGAGTGAAAAACCAAACACGGTCTTGATTGTTTGAATTTTCGACTAAATTTGGAATCATTAGGCCAGTATAAAGTGTCGGGATAAGACGAGTGACGGGCCTTGCAAGGTAGTTCGTTACCAAAAAACATTTCGTATAGAAATTCGACAAGTTCAATTGAGCGTCAGTTCCAGTAATTTTCGATCGTACGAAAAGTGAATAGTTTAGTGTTTCTAATTTATAACATCGTTTCAAAATATTTTTAATAAATATCAGTGCGAACTTATCCTATGCTATATTAAAAAAGAGATAAAACCTCTAATCAATTAATCGAAATAGAGCGCATTATGCGAAGTTGTATGAAGTATAAACCTATAGAACAGCAACAATAAAATATCAATTCAAGCATGTTAAAAAACGCGGCCGCATTTTTACTCGTATGGTAAAAAATAGAGGAAGATTCTTATGGTAGATAAATGGAGATACAGGGCTTTTCGTTGGAGCAACAGGTGCTTGGCCCAACCGGCTTGTCGATGTGCGCGTGACTATGTGTATCGGAGTGAAAAGAGCTCCGAGTTAAATCCCCGAGGGCATATTGTGTCATTAACGCTCGTGCCTTGCCGGAGCACACAGTGACACGTACAAAAACACAGACGATTGGGAGCCGAAGCGAGTCAAATTCTTTTCATTCGTCCGTGTACGAATCTTGATGCACCGAAACCAACGAACAAGCAAAAAATACCTGTACCTCTATAAAAATGAGCTTGTGCGTGAGCAATTATACACGAACGTGTCAATATATGCTGATCGAAATAGTAAAGCACAGAAGCACGAGCCTCCTTCGCACCCCATATATTTTTCGATCGTCGTTAATTTTTTTTTATTCGCGTCTATACGCATACACATTTGATAGCATCCAACGGTATATATTTGTATACATATATATTTCAGAGTCAGGTATTTACGACAGTTCAAGTTTTCACGCCGTTCCAGCGACAGGTGTGACTCCCCCTTTGGCTACACACATGTCTCATTTTTTCTCCCTTCAAACTCAGATCTAAAAAACACTATTTTATTCATGAAACTTCGATCCATGTTCAACTGACTGGAAAATACATCATTCAGGTTTCAATATTGGTTTTTCAGTCGATTAAAGGCACAAACGTATAAACATATACCAACCCATGTGCTTCGTGTTTACTTAATTTCTTTATATGCATGTTGAAGTATTTTGTTGAACAACGCGCTGTTTTTAAAAAATGGCAAATATACATATATACAGATAAAATATAGATAATCATTTATTAATGAGTTGCAAATATTTTAGTAAAAAAATTACATAAATAATATGACAAAAACATTGAAAAAGATTGTGTCGTGGTTTAGAGAGTGGCTGAAAAGCGAAATAACTGATACAAGTAGCAATGATGCATTCCCAAAATCGTCTGGTTATAAATTCCAATAAATTACCACGTCACGGTTCGAACAATGATTTGAAAACGAGCGATACTAAAGGTACAAGGGGAAAAGAGGGGAACGGAGAACCTGGCACTGAACGAATAGGTTTTTTTTGACGCTCCAGAGATGCCTGTTTGAACATTCCAGCGGTAAGCCCGTGGAAACAACCTGTATATAGAGGGAGAACAAATTTCTTATTCGAAGATACCCACGGAGCTATTTTTATTCAGAGTCACCCGGCCATTATTAATCACAAAAATCGTCTTCATTCGCTCTTTTATTCTCTCTCCGACGGTTTTATTTTTATTTTTTATCCTCTGTTGTCTTTTTATTCTTTTTTATGACGACGACGGAAATTCTTATTAGATAATCGATATTTTCTTCACGGATTTATTGTTCTCCCAAATTTCTAGTGTGTTCAAGAAATTTTTCTTGCTTCAAGGATATAAATAAGGTGCACATTAAAAAATGTTAAGGAATAAAATATATTTTTGAGAATTATTGTTCTACATCTGAATAGTTTCTGTACAAATGTCAATGACTTATAAGACATTTCATTCAAAAATAATGAATGGCGTTGTCTCTTAAACATAATTTTTTAAAGCGTTCACTTTAAATGCAACATTTTATGCATAATTTTTTTGACATTTAAATGAGTTAAACATTTAAACATTTTTTTTGAGTTTGGCTTTTTAATTCTTTTAATAATAGTTATTATTAATAATTCTTCCTTATTATTGATAATGGTATATAGATGTGGCGAAAATTGTTTGCAAAATCGATGAAAAACTATATATATATATCGAATGTCGTTCCGAAACATTGCATAAAAAATATTTGACATTATGTGAATAGAGAATGATTACACCACCCATGCATGTTCGAGTTGAATTTTTCTTCGAACGTACAACAATATATACATACAATTCGTTGAGCACCACTGGCTATAATTATGACATCTAATTAAACTTTTTTTCACTATCCTGGCGCGCGGTCTGCATGCGAGTTTCAAAATGGGATAGCGAGCATGCATTTTACCTCTCTCTCTCTCTCTCTCTCTCGAATGTTTTCTCTGATGGCGTGGTTCAGCTGAGTCGAGACGACCAGAAAAAAAGAGTCAGAGAGCGAACATCTTTTTTATCCTCACCGCGCCAATCATGCAGCTCCAAAGTTCCTCTCGCAGTTATTTTTCTTGAATCTTTTTTCTTTCCATTTTTACACCTCTTTCTCCATTTCTTTGTCTCTAAATCTATTTCTCTTCCTCCTTCGCTTTCATTCGTAGAGATAGAAAGCGAGTAAACAGGCATAGCCGGCAAGATCGTCGATAGAACGCACGAGAGGCAACACACGACTTTTCTCAGCGTAACAACGTGTTCTTACATACATGCATTTATTTACAATGTAGAAGCACAGATCGGGAAAAAGAAGAAACTGATGAAGCAGAGAGAGAGAGGCAGCTCATTGCAACCGCAAACGCGTTTTCTCTTGGCAAGATATTTCGCAAACATAAAATTCCTATTCAAATGTTCATTCGAATTGAGACCATTAAAATTGTATTTGGAATTTATTCAGATGTGAGGAGAACCGTGTAAAATTACCTTCTTCAGTTTGTATTAAAAAGAGTCGAGAATGAGGAGAATTAAAAGTTTACTTAAAACTGTGTAAAATATATATGTATAGAAATTAGTGAATTTGGCATGCAATCACCATGGAAGAGTTTGAAATGCGTGAACCTATACAGGTTGTAATCAGGTGGAAGTTTTAGGTCCAATTAGAATGCAATAATTGCATTTCTTTATTTGATTTTGTTGTACTCTAATTGGACCCTTTTATACATGTCATCCTGGAGTTTTTTTTACTAAAATTCTAAAAACGAAATCAAAGTTTATCACGGAAAATTGATGGTAAAGATCAGCAATGAAAAATGAGCGATCTTACGTTTCAAATACCTTTCAAATCGAAGCGGTGAATCTTTTTGAAAGTTGGCCAGGATGTTATTGACATTTCCATGTAACTTCTGCGAAACGTACATTGACGAGATCACTATCTCGAGTGCATCGCAACGCGTTTTCTCGGGTATATCAGACGTAAGAGAGGAGGAAGACGAAAGGAAGGAAGGAAAGAACTGGATGAAAAAAAAACGTAAATAAAAACAGAATAGAGAGAGAAAGAGGAGAGTTTGTTTGAATAGCTGGTACAGGAATAAAGATGGATTAGCATTTGAAGGTAAAAGAAGAGATTCCTCGTGCGCTGCTTTTCGGTCTCGCTCTTACTCGTTAGCGCAGGTACACTGTCGCTCGATTGTGTATAGAGAGGTAAAGGAGGATCCGGCGCGCGAGGCTTCTTCCTCCTTCTCCGGACGCGCGGAGTCCCGGAGAGACTCGCGATCGGAGAGACGTCATTAGGGCACGCCATGTGAAGTTAGCTCGCCAAGAGGCCTTGTCAGCCAGCCACCGTCTGCCTCTCTCTCTCTCTCTCTCTCTCTCACTCCCACTCCCCGCGAGCTTTTTCTCCCCCCGCGTGAGTGAGGTAAGACCCGAGATGGAGATCTCGCGATAAAAGGGCCGTAGGCCCAGAGGATTTCTTCCTCGGCCAAACGAGATTGCCGATTCGTACCCGAGCGTGTGTTCGTTTCACACACGCGCGACGCGGGCTCTAAAAAAAGCGAGGCGAAAAAAGAACAAAAACGATAGCGACATCGAAGACGAAGTAGAAGAAAAATAAAACAATGAGAAGGAGAGAATAAAAAAGGGAAGAAGAAATTCACGAAGATCGCGCCCTTCTTTTCTTCGCCGGGTCCCTCCGTGCGCTTTCGGGGGGGGGGGGGATCTGAGAGGACAAAACTTCGGAGTCAGAGTACGCGCCAAATCGTGTGGGAAATACGAGAAGAGGGCGAGTACTCGGGAGAAAAGAGAGAGAGAGAGAGAGAATTGAATAGCCGAAGACAAGGGAGCGAGCATTTTGGGATGAGGGATGAGAGGGAAAGCGAGAGGAATAAGGAGGCGAGAAGGAAGCCACAGTCGCGTCGAGTCGCGTTTTCTATTATATCTGTATATATATATATATGTATACACGGATGAACGCAATAAACCCGTCTATGTATATATCTATACGGGAAGAAAGGGAAGAAGTGGTTGGTTAAGACGTACCCCGATCCCTCTCTCGTGTTGGTGCGTCTACATATTTATACAGCGCGGATTGCCGGCCGTATGTGCGTTCCAGTTGAGCCAGGAAGGACGAGACGAGACGAAGACCGATTGAGCTGTAGTCGATCTTGCTTCCCCCGTCCAACAGACTCTCCAATGTCTTGATGCCTGCCTCGGGCGCGCTCTCCCTTCCCTCCCCCTCCTCTCCTCTCCCCCTTGCTCACCGCCATTCTATATTATCTCTTATCGCTCTCTTTATCCCACGCGAGTTTACAAACACGCTCGGCACTCTCTCAATTTCACGTTTTATGCACGTCAAAAAGTAGAAAACGGGGCATCACTTCCGCGATCGTCCGTTGTTCACGATTTTTTCGGTGATGACTATATGGTTTTTTAAATTATATATACTCGGTAGAATTTTAAATACTGATCTTGAAGAATTTTGGAATACTTTTTTCAACTTTGATTTTGCGGATGTAGTTCCCGTTCACTGAATAAAATCGTGGTATCAGGCTTTACCAGAAAATAAAAATTGTACTATATTATTCTGGAATTAAATATATTTTAATCATAAAAAGTAATAAACAGGATATGCATATAAAATATGTATTAAATTGAATATATGTATTGAAAATTTATATTCTAGTTATACTATTCCCATCAGCGTAAAAATTTCTTGCATTGTTAAATTATACTACTACATAATTAATTAAAATTCATTCGGGTTCAATTCAATAGAAATTGAATGAATTTAAATTAATACAGTTTATGAATCTATCAATCTAATCTATATTTAAAAAAACATGAGGCCTCTAATCTATTCATCGGAATAGAGCGCATTATGTGCGAAGTTATATATGAAGTATGCACCTAGAACAATAGCAAAATATCAATTCAAAACTGTCAAAAAGAAAAATACAGCCGTTGAAAATTGACGAATTAACATAATTCCTGCGCCATTTATTGTTTCGTTATGCAAAAAACTTTAGGAATCACCCTTAATACAGTTGATTTTGTCAATAGAAAGAAAAGATGTTGCTAATTGAAATTTTCATGGGTCTACAAGACCCACAGTGTGATTCGCCAAATTTCTTGAAATTTTTTTTCTCGATTTAAGAGTTTATTCCATCAGAAATTTCTTGTAGATAACGAAAATGATAATTACTCGGGGCTATATCCAAGAATTCATATTCAATGACCCAAAAAATGGACTTTTTGATCAGATTTTTTATTTTTTCAATATGAAATTTTGATTTTCGCCCCAAATAAGTAGCATTTTCGTTATCTGCGGAAAATCTTCGATCGAATGAGGTCTTAAAATTGGGAAAAAAAATTTTAAAAAAATTTTGCGAATTTTTCAAGGTACTCCTTTCCATTTTTTCAAAAATCTTCAAGGGACGATAACTTTTTAAATAAATTGATGAATTAACATAATTCCTACACCATTCGCTTCGTTTTACAAAAATCGCTAAAAATCACCCCTTAATAAAATTGATTTCGTCATGAGAAAGGAAAGATATCGTAAGTTGATTTTTTCATGGGTCTACAAGACACAGTGTGAGCCCTATAAGAATTCACGAAATTTTTTTTCGATTTTGAGAGTCTATTTGACCAGAAATTGCCTGTAGATAACAAAAATAGTAATTATTCGCAGCGCAATCCCACAATTTATATCAAACAATCCAAAAAGCTGGATTTTGGAGCAGTTTTTTTATTACTATAACCTATTAATACTTTAAATAAAAATGTTAATGTTTTCTTTTGTCTTTGTTTCAGGTAAGTGTTTTACCAAATTCATCCTAGGCCTTATAATAAGATGGAATAAATCTACAAATGAGTAAGTTGAGCTGATCGACAATCAAGTTTATCCAAAATCTCAGTAACAGCATATGTTGAGAGACTATAAAATATAGAGTTACTTCAAGCATATTATGTCATTCATTTTTTCCACGTATAGATTTGACGCCCATTAAAAAAAAACGAAAAAGTTTCATGGTTTGCATTTGCAAATGCGACTGATTAAATTTTTTCGTCAAATTTTCGGGTTCTTTGAAAGTGCATTCTTTATTTTCGAAATACAAGTTTATTTTTATTTTGAAAAAAAAAATTAATAATGACAAGACACCGTCCAGGGTTACACGAAAACATCGTAAAAAGCAAGTAAAAGTCAATTACGATTGTTATTCGCGATCCGCGGTATAATTTGAAGCCGTAAATGCGTATATAATAAGGTCGCTTGTGGACCTTCGATAATTAACGCCAAAGTCGTAAGCCAGGAGGAAATGAAGCGACGCGGTTAAATCTTTTTGGAGCATCTTATATCGTTAATTAAAACAAAAGGTATTAAAAGGAAATATATCCAGCGAAAAAAAAGCTTGGTATACGAGTATACCGTGAAAACCAATAATCGATACGCTGAGGGCATTAAAAGTCTGAGATAAGAATAAAAGAAAATAAGGGGAAGTGGAGGGAAAAGTGGGTACACGATGTACGTTGTTTGGTACCTACGCGTATTAAGTGGTAGGTTGGTTAGAAACAAGTGGGAGAGTGGGGGCTACGAGGAACGCCCATACTATCGAATGTAATTACAGGGTATAGCAGCATCCAAATTTATAATGTCTCTGCTAACTACTGGCCACTCCCTTCAAACTTGGCAAACTAACAAAAAAAGTACAGCCTATAAATATGTATAAGTACATACCGGTGCTTAAATCGTTCACGAAAAAATGTCTCTAATTAATTTGCAGCACGGCCCGGGGAGCCATTCACGGAAGTAACACGGGGGTTAATTTTCCACTGAATTCGCAAAAATAGAGTGCACGTCAAATAATTATTTATGAAACCATGTACTTGATATTCAGAAAATTAATTTATTGCTTTATGCTCACTATACTTATTACTTATTTATGCTATTTGAACATATGTTAATCATTACAACAAGAAGTGATATAAGAAGGAGTGATATCAAGAAATATAAAAAATATCATTTCCGACTCATAAAGTTACATAAATTCAATTGATGGGCACACATAACATGATTTACAATGTAAGCACAACAAAATCACTACTTTTATTAAAAAACAAATTAAAAAAAAATCTCACAATCAGCAAATATCTCGCAATATGGGGAAGGTTAGTTTGTAGAATTAAATAAATGATGCAATCTCTAAAAACATGATCCTTCTCGAAAATTAAAAATTTATCATATCGAATAAAGGTTTAAAAAAAACCGTAAATTACGAAAATTGTACCGAGGGCTGCATAATTCTCGAAATCGAGGTTGCAAAAAATCAAGCCATCGGCTGCTTTCGTTCATACGTTGAAATTTGATCGAAGTGATATATGAGTGGGTGGAAGTCGAGGCACCTGCATGCGAGCGAGGAAGAATGAACATGTATGAGAGGGATGAGTGGAAAAATAAGAAGAGACGGAGATGAGGAAAGGGAGGAGGAGGAGGATGAGGTAGTAAGGTGATCGGAGAGAGAAAGTTAAGTGAACGCGATAGAGCCATAGATCATGGTGGCCGCATCGTGGGTTCTCTCCCGAGGAACTGCCCTCTATCCTCCTCCCTTTCTTCTTCTGCTTCGTCTTCTTCTTTGCTTCACCGGTCCTCTGTCCTGTCCTCCTTCTCTCCCTCCCTTCGTCTCTCTTTCTCTGCACGACGCGCGGATCTCACGCATCCCTGCGCCTCCGGGACCTTCCCGAGGTATGTACACGGACACGAGAGAACACCGAGACGCAGACGCGAACACTCGCGTACGCGGACTCTCCCGATCGTGATCCTTGCTCTCGATCGCCTCTCCGGGCCGGTTCTATATATCGATTCTTCTCATCGCTTCTTACCATCTCCCTTTTTTTCTTCTTTCCTTCCTTACTTTTTTTAGCTTCGAGTTACACGCTCTCGTAACGTGATTGATTATTCCTTCGTACCACCAGAAACAAAGATACCATTTACGCGATGTGCCCACGTTCGCTCTCTCTCTCTCTCTCTCTCTCTCTTGTACTTGGACGGATATTATTTTCATAAGGTCCACTCGAGCTTCGACGAGCTATATCGTACTTGGTGAATCAGACTTTGTCATTATTCTAACTTTTGTTGACCAAAGACAAGTTTCATACAGCTTTTTACATTGAATTGGAAAATATAATACTCTGAAATTAATAAAAAAGAATTCTTGTTTGATTAAACTTATTTTTTTATTTTTTGAGACTTTTTGTATGTATATGTTCTACTCGTCATTTTCTACTCCCGTGTATACACAACCGATGCAATCGGCGTTGCCGAGGCTTAGCAACGAGTCGAAGAGAAAAAGGGATAAGAGAAATTGAGAGCAAGAAAAAGATCGAGAGAGAAAAGGGAGAACGGATGGAGGGAGCAGCAAAAAAACGTCCTCGTCAAGTCGGTAGCATCCGGGACGATTGGCGCCTGATTGGTTGTTGCTGTTACCCGTCAGCACTCTTGTGAACACGAGACGCGCGATATACCAATTCCAGAAGCGTTGTTAACCTCTTTTCTCTTACCCTCCGTCCTCACCTTTAGCCCCTTTTATCTTTACCTGCAATTCAAACCACAAACTCTATTTCAAATATTTTTACAAACTCCGCAGAATTAAATATACATCCATATTTTTACTCTTCAGAAATATTTTCTTTTTCAGTAAATCAACTCAAACATCTCTAAAAATAAGTTTGCAAACGAATATCTTTTTATTTATCAACGTGAAAGCTTCATAAATGATCTGTTTACAGTTAAACAAAAAGAATATTACATTTCACAACGAGTGGGTATAAAAAATTTTACATCATATGTTCTAAAAATTAGAAGAGTGATAATTCTTTAATCGCGTACAAAATTCGATTGAAATTTCTAAAATACTTATATTCCGATGCCGAGAGAAAAAAATTGGTCAATCGCAGATTAAACGCGGAGAGGGTTGACGATTTGAGAATGAGTCGGTCGAGATGGTCGTGATACTGTCCGGGTGATTTTCGTACACGTGCTCGTACACGAGCGTCGCCCCATTAATGTGAATGTGCGAATGCACGTATGGGTTTTGTACAGATAGAAAAAGGATACTCGGGCGAGTGATGCAGAAGCAAACGAATCGAGCGAACCCCGGTCACGCGCGCTCGCTGGAATCACGTCAGCGCGCCTTGGCCGAACCCTCGCGCTTGATTAGACGCTCCGGAGCTTGTTTCTCTCTCGTCTCCCGCCTCCTCCCTCTCGCCATCTCACATTTTTCGACGCATCTTCCGTTTTCCTTCTCTCAGGATCGTGCTTTCACAATTTCTGTTCTTACCGGCACGACTCCGTGTCAGTTTGCGTGCTCACTTTTTTCCCCGCTGCCTCCCTTTTCTCTTCGTCATTCGCTCGTCTCCTTCTTCGCTTTTCTTCTCTCTCGTTTTTTTTCTCTTTCGTTCTTCCAGAGACTCAGGTATTTCTCCAAAGCTTCGCTTCTCCTCTCTCTCTCTCTCTCTCTTCCACCCGCTTCTCTCTTCTCTGCTTCGCATATAAGAGACGTCGAGCCACAAATGAGGTTGTCGCGTCAGCACGCGTGCGCCCTTTCTCCCTCCCGCCCTCCTTTTTTCCTCTCCATCTTACTCTTTTTCCTCCACAACTCCTTCAGGACCGAACGAGTTTCTTTCTCTCGCTCGATTCCTCTTTTTTTTCTCTTCGCCGCGGCACTCTCTCGCCCCTTCTCTCTGAATTCCCCCCTCGATCCGCACGCTCGTGAGCGAACGACGCTAACGACGCACCCTTCTTATTCCTACTGATGCCGTCCTCGCTATCCATCTAGTGTCTTCTTAGGTATCTTACTACGCTTACGCTATTCCCTTTTAGTGCGTAATTAAAAATAATTGTTCATGGTAAACTCCTAAGGATATCCTCATTGCGAACGTTCATCTCGTGAGGCTATGAAGAACTTTGGTACGAATCAATGATGAACATGTGAAATGTCGATTTACCGACAACTTATTAAAATACATGCAATCTACAATTTGTCATAACACGTACTGTGCAAAAGAACTTTAATGGCTTAGAACATAGTCAGCAAAGGTTTTTGAAAGCAAATATATTTTAGAGACCATATCTGTAGGACTGATGTGCAACGACATATATATACTTTTTCTAAAACTTCCAGGGTTGTGTAGTTGGTTAAAACTATTAGTTATTCTATTGACGAATACTACATAGATAGTATATTAGAAAAGATGGTTTCAATGATATATATAACTTAACCATCTATATCATAGACCAGAAACATGACAATTTTTTATATATACCATATAAAATATGTTCATGTCTTACTCATTGGCTGATACAGTGGCGCACTCGTGTGATTCAAAACCTTTATTTTCCTTCATATATCCAATACTTTATTTTCTTTATGTTTTGTCGTTTGGGAGATACCGGTGCAACATTGAATGTTGCATGAGAACGCAATATGCTCGATTGTGTGCTTGGAGAGGCCACTGCGGGCCTGAAAGATAAGACGTATCCCACGTCAGAAAGACTCCGCTGCGGTCTTTATTCAGGAACGGTTGACTGGGTTTGACTTGCGCAAGAAAAATGAAGAGCGAGGAAAGAGAGAAAAATTTGGGAGAAGGCATGTCAGCGAACGAGAAGGAAGTTATGGTACGGCGTTGTCAGTGAAACGGCTCGGGTTGGGGTTCTTTCTCCTGGGATACGAGGACGAGAACAACAGTGTACGAAGGCGCGAGATATTCACGCATACCGAGGATGCCGAACACACGCTGGTGCGCTACGACTTTATGAGGGGCCTCGCCATAAAAAGCCAATGTAATACAACTTGCCACGGCGTACGACTCCATATAACCGAGCGGGCGTGTGTCCGTACACGCAAATATGTACGCCGGTTAACGTACGAGGGAATATACGTGTAAATGCTTATGGTCGGGGAACGGTGAGACGGCGGAGAAATCCTTTCTTTGACCGTGTTGTGCTCGAGTTGACGTCGTGGTATATTGGGTTGGCGCTCGCCTCGCCGAACTACACCGGCATTTATACTACACGCGGAGGACCTTGATCCGAGCTGGCGTAGAAACACGAGTTTCGTTGCGCATGCGTCCTCCCCGGATTTCGCCAAACTCGCCAGCTCTGGCTGCCCATTTTCTTCTTTCTTCCTTTCCCTCCCTCGCTCTTCGCCTCATCCACCTCCGCGCCTCAATCTATCTATCTCTCTCTCTCTCTCTCTTTCCGTCTGTCTCTCTTTCTCTCTCTATCTCGCTTTCGAAAGATCAAGCGAACGCTATCGTCGAACAACTTAATCATTTTGAGGTTATACGACCATCAGGTATCTCCACCACTGCCCGATGAAAACTTTTAGAATCCATAAAAGTCGAGATTATGCAGACTCTCCGCATCGCCACTTTATTTTTCTTTTTTTTTTCATCAACTTTCGTTTCTCTCTTCTATTCGGCGACTAGTCGAACTTAACAGAAACCCAAAAACGATTGCTTAATTCGTTTGGGGAGCAATCTTGCTATCATTCGTTGGAAGAGACCAATTGCACATCCATAAATCCATATAGTGTCTCAATATCAACCTCTTACTTGAATCTGTATCTACAAAGTTATCTGTTTTTGGTTTTGAGGTATTTTTAAAGTATTACATTTTGATGACTATATTTTGAAACCAGATTGAGTGGTAGGATCAGCAATTCAGTATTCTCGTCAGAGTACTCAGTCGGATGAGCATATACAATGGTCCGATTCAGGTATAGACACTTGGATGAAGGTCGGTATCGAGGAATTTTTGCTCGTGATGAAGAAGCCAATCTAAGCGTCTGGAAGTGGGTTATTATTGCCGAAGAAATTTAAAAGACGTGTTTGCCGCGTTACGTGCAAAGTACAGGGGACGCGCTCCGACGTCACCGTGAAGCGTTCTTTTCGTCGCGTTTCTCTTTGCGCACGCAAATCGCACAATGTTTCGAAAGCGCGGAGGTTAAACAGGATGAAGCGGTTATCTTTGCGTGTCTCGAGCAAAGCGAAGAAGAAAAATGGATGGGAAAGAGGTTGGCTGTGAGAGAACGGAGGAGGAAGAGGTCCGTTGGTGAAGGAGAGGCTGGGCGCACACGCAGACGCGAATAAATAAAATCCCGGATCGAGCCTCGAAGGTGAAGCGTACAAGGCGGCTATCGTGTGTATTCCTAATACACTCGGGGCGTTCGTTTTAGCGGCAGCGAGTCAAGTATGGAAGCACGGAATTCAAAAGACTCCGCTCTTTTTTCTCAGTTATCCTTTTTCACCTTTTTATCTCGTATGCGCCGCTTCGTTCGAAAGCCCGAATATTATGCATAAACTGAAGATTGGGCCTCATTACCGGCACGCAGCTGCTTTGCCTTCTTCTCTTTTTTCTTCTTCTCTCTTTTTTTTCTTCTTTTCTCCTCCGACTGTCTCCGTCGCGCTCCTCGCTCGCGAGAGTACACGGCTAATAAGCCGTCACAGCTTCTGTGTAAACGCGAGCCGATGCAAATCTCAGCGACTGACCCGGTCGAGTCAGTGCCCAGATTGCGCCCCCAAAAGGCCACGCCGGAGTCGTTGGTTTTACCACTTCCCCTGTTTTATTTATTCTTTTTTGGAAGTATACAATTCAAGTTTATATTTATGTGTATGCATTTCCTGACTGAAAAAATTCCCAGTCGTGTTTGTACAATAAGGCCTTGATCAGGGAGACATACGGCTAGTTATGTTACGGTAGACGTTATTTGTCCCTGATTAGGGAATAACATGGCTATGTAAAACTTGGTCAGACCTAAATGAGACAACCATATTGGAACATTAGGTCGAAGAAATCTTAAATGGCTGTCACATTATTTGCTCTGACAAGACCCTGACATGGACGTTCTGATATAATTTTCATTTGATTATTTTCAAGGTTGCCTTAAAACAGGGCGACATACAGTATGGTCCAATTAAAATGTAACTCTCTGCATTGCATTCCTTTGCATTTTGGTATGCTTCTATTAGACCTGACTGCTTATACACACATATGGACAGTGGCAATTAGATGGTAGTCAAGCGTGCATCAAGCGGCCCTCTGTGCATCCGGAAAATTATTCTGAAGGTTGAAGGCATTGTAACATTGGTACTGACAGTGAGACATGATACTTCAAAAAGTTTCGCTAGCGATCTCTTCCAAAATACTAAAATATTTACTGCACCTATACATTAAACATTTTTAAACATTTTAAAACTAGAAACTATAAGAACTTCAAAATACGTCTATAGATCAGTTTGATCTACAAAAATTGACGATTACAAATTCCACTGTTCGATGAAAACTCAAATTGAATTATGAATTAGCAAGCAGGTTTGGTTGTCCCCAATGCCTGATTGTCACATATCTGACCATTTTATGGACACTTTTATTCGATAGATTCTCTTTTTATTGAATCGTCAGATGGGTGCCATATATTTGCTCTCTTCTCTTTTATTTTTTATGTTGTATCTCTGCATCCCTTTTTGTACTGCAATGTGTGATGAACTTGACCATTTAACTTCCCAATGACACGCTTCCATACCAACGGAAATCCGAGCGAAGAGAGAAATCGACGGATTCTTCACAACGGTCGGGAATTCCGTCGTTTAGTACCGTCGAAATAGTTCAGAAAGATCAGGAAGCGGGTAACGAACGGTGAGTCGGAAAATTGATTCGTTTTTGCCCGCAAGGTAGAATATTCGGGGAAGCCGGACAAGGCCCGGCGTTTCGAGTCCTCGGCGGATAAATATCGTCGCAATAAAAAGAAGCAACGAATGTGCATTAACGATTATTTATTTAAAGCCGAAAGGCCGGGGGAATATCGGGCTTTCGCGTTCTTTATGCGCGAACGCGTCCGAATATTTATACAGAGAGAGAGAGAGAGAGAGAGAGAGAGAGAGAGAGAGGAGAGGAAGGCTCGGGGCGAGGAAACTTTATTGGGACAGTGTTTATCCGGGAGGAACGACGAAGTTAACCGAATTCGTTTAGTCTCTCTTTCTCTCTCTCTCTCTCGTCGAGGTACTCGCTCGTCCCGCAGCTTTTGCAGTACGCACACACAGACACACGCGGAGGCGCTCCGCCAAGAAGAGCACACGCGGACTCGCGTAAGTTATATTTATACACCGGAGAGAAACTACAGAAGCGATAGAGGCACGGGGGGAGGAGGAGAAGGTGGCGGGGGACAAGGGAGGGTGAGAGAAGAGGCACGCCGGGAGAGGGAGAAGGGAAGAAGAGACGCGGTTTTGCAAGGGGTCCCAAGGGGCGTGGGAGGCGGTGTTGTGCGTTATCCGAAAGTTTAGTGGCTGCTGCGATGCTGCTCGCGCGCCAACGTATAAGAAAACCGGTAGTAAAGTTATGCGGGATCGAGAGCGGCCAAGAGAAAAAGAGAGAGAGAGAAACGCGAAGACGTATACATCGCTCTGCGGGCTGAGGGTGGAGAGGAAGGCCGGCAAAGAGGGACCTGCGAATGCTCCGCTATCCTCGTACAAGCCGCAGTATCCAGCCGATCTTCGACAGATAAGAACTCTGAGGTGTAACTTACTAGGCTCTTTATACCTCGATACACGAACGATTCTCTCCAATGCACAATTCCCGATATACATCTCTGGGTGGCATTATTTTTACCCCACTTTTCCCCTTTTTTCAGACTCTCCCGCGTTCCCATCTCTTTGTTACGAGACTACGCGCTCCGTTTCGTGGCAGAGGGATACTCTCTTGCTCGCTGCTCCTTATTCTATTTTTTTTTTTTCGTTGCCACTTTTGCCTTTCCTGTTTTTGTTGGTAAATATACGTGTCTCTTACTACGATATTCCCTTCTTTCACTCGTTATTTCACTTTTTTCCATGATTTTCTGCGTGTACAACTTGTAGACACGATGTGCATTTAAAAAGTTTGCTTGTATGAGTATTTGGTCAATTGCATCGACATTATTCGATTATATCTGACGATAATTTTCACAAAAAAGGTTGTTCCTTTTATAAATAAATACTTATTATTTATTGGGATCCCATGTATTATATCTATTTTGATTATATCACTCACTATATATGAACGTCAACATTTTAACAAATATATATTTCAGTTGTATAGTGAACAGTATTACGATCTTCCTTTTATTCATTGAAATCTCGTTGATTGAATTTATTATTAAGTGTGGGTTCTATTTAAGATATATAAAATATTTCCACTCATGTATTGAAAAATTGATTTTTATTGAAAATTCGATTTTTGGACAAATTGAGGCATAGAAGCAAAATATGCAAATGTGAATGAAAGAGAAAAATAATTATCAAGAAAATCCAAAAATGTTGTCACCAATAAGTATTAAAAAAATGCCTGGCACTCGATATTCTTTATTGAGGACTTTCAATGTATTTCCACCACCTATAGAAAGAAGGGGTGAGCAAGAGATTACGATCTGGCAACTCGCGGCCTTATCTCGGTTGACAATTTGCATCGGTCGTAGGTTTTCGCGGATTAGAAGAGAGGCGCGCGAGGATGTACGCTTTCGAGAAGGCACGCGATAGGGCTCACGGCGTGTAGGACATTTTTCTGTCCTGCCTCGTTCACAAGGGGGGAAAAAGGCGAATGAGAAAAAAAAACAACCGGCTTGATCCGTTGGCGAAACTTGGAAGGCTGCTGCGAGCGCGCGGCAAAACTTTCAAGCCGATTCTTAATATTCTCTCGCTACCTCTCTCGGTACTCTTAAGCTCTTTAACGAAAATTCCCCCTGTCGTTCTTTTCGTATACGCCACACTTGTAAACCTAATATCCGACCCCGACTTTGCGAAACATTATCCTACCTGTCACTTTGAAAAATATTAAGTCCAGTTGCCCGATGATAGTTAAGAGAATAAAATACAGTTATTACCACCTCTCTTTCGCTAATTCGACCAGCTAATTGATGAATCTTCTCAAGGTACCACATTACTAAAAAAAAAAACTTATTCTTTTTTATCTCTATTTTCATTTGACTGTATCTTTTAGTCAATAAAAACGAAAGAAAATATATTTTAATTATGAGTAATAAGTTTTATTTGCACAAGCTACCGAATAAGTTTCTTTTTTTTTTACAAAAAATGTATAAACTTTATTATTTACATTCTGTCACATCATACTTCCTTACGTATAATTTCTCTGTCTTTTCGTTTAATGAAAAAAATGTCTTAATTAATTTTGCGAGAGTTCTCCGCGTTATGACTTCATTCTAAAAGGCAAGTGGTAATATGAATGATTTTAATGTTCATTCGTTACGAATCCTCTCAGGGTCAAACTGTTGGAAAAAGACGCGTGCATTGCGAAGGGTTGAGCCACGGTCCGAGCGTGACGGCGGAGCGTGAAGCGATACGTGAGGGTGCAGGGGGTCGGGGGTAACGGCGTGAAATTTCGTTCGTGGAACGCTGAAAGTTCGCTCTTTCATTTAGAGAAAAAAAGTTTTAGAGGGCACGAATGGTAAAAGAATACGCAGGCTCGAGTCATCCAATTGCAAAGGGCATGTAATAAGAAAGATAAAAAGAAACGAAAACATTTCTTCGCTGGCGTAATTCCAATTTTTTCGATTGCAACTCCGCTGACCCAACGACTCTACCGCTTATTATATAAAATTTCTCTCCGAGCTGTTGTGCCGGGTAGAATATACGGATTCTTCGTGGAAATATGAGGAAAAATCAAAGTTATTTTGCACCGTTAGAAACATAAAACAGTGACTAACAATTATATAATTCCCTTTTTTCATCTTTGAACGAAATAATTGTTCATAATTTCCGGTGTAACAAAGAAAATTTTTTTATTTATTTCTGCACGATTTTTATTACTCTTGAGCTACGTATTTAAAAAATCCTTTATCGAAATATGAGTGTTCAATCATAAATAAAGTTCAGGTATCTACAATACTTAATTTATGTTTATTAAATAAGTTATTTTGTATACGAAGTTATGTAATCACTGATATTTTTAATGCCAAATATATAGAAAAACTGTTTAAAATGACTAAATTTAATAACTTTTCAGAATGTCGTCACGACGATTTCGAGTTGTTAATTAGATATAAATTCGTTCTAACTTCTATACTTTAATATATTCAGAATCCAAAAAAATTATGTTTCTATGAGGTCACCGATCAATCTGGTGATCTTAGAAATATATGGTCGAACACTTGCCCAATAATTTTTTATTTAAAAGAAAAGAGGGTGAAATATTTAAAAGGAGGGAGGAAAGTATAAAACTATAGGTATTGGTCAATGTGGGCGAAACGTGGGAATCGCCATTCAAAAATTCGTCGGATAAAGGGTGCAAGGGCCTCCCTATATTTATATACAGGTGTCTGTATAAATATACAGGGTGGTGGATTTTACGGCGTTGATCGGGTTCGTGGTGGCATTACGTTACGGTGACCAGTTTAGAGTGGGTGTAAGAGGGTTTTGAGAGACGAAGAGTCTGAAAGAGAAGGAGAGGGATGGAGGGATATATAGGCGTGTACGGACTGTTGCGTTTCTCCTCGCAAACTCCGAGACAGCCCGCGAGAACTCTCCCTACAACCATTTTTCTTTCCTCTTTTTTCATTGCTTTTTTTCTCCCGGCGAAGAAGCAACAAAAACCATTTTCGTGCGCAGTCATGAACAACGATTTACAGCGTCGGGAAAAGTGCAAGAACCACTACTATTTTTACCGTCGACAGATCGTTTTCTTTCCCTTTTGTTCATCCTTTTTATTCCCAGATTCACCTGTTGATGCTATACTTTCGTTATTTTTTTTTCGATTTGCGACACAAATATATTCAGAGTGTGTTTTACAAATATATTTATATTTTCAAAATACGCCACAAATTAATTCCCATACACGTTCTGCAAATTCCTTTTTTATGAAAAAAAAATGCTTTTTAAATTAATATGAATTCACTGAATAAATTACACTTCTTTTTCAAACGTATATTTCTTTTTAATATATTAATATATATTTTCATCAAGCTAATTTTAAATTATATACTCTTTTCGATACCGGCGAAAAAACCTGCATCTGTATGATTTTGGATCACACTTTGGATACAGCAATTTCGTTTAACGGCAACTGGCAGTTGGCCCGAAACAAAAATTTCGTTGAATATATTGAAAAAGGGAATTGGAATAAAAGTAAGAATAATCACGACCGAAAATTCGGTGTTCCACGGAGATTCGGAAGCTTTGGTGAAGCCTCGCGAGGCAGCCTGTATATAGAAAAGATTTTCAGAACCTGTTATGGTCGTTCCGGGGCCACCAAGGTGGTCTACAATTGAAGTAATAACTCAATTATCCTCTCTGGGGCTACGTACCCGCCTATCTCCTTTTACTCTCAAATCTCTCTCACTCAAGTACGGTTCTCGCTCGTTCCTTCCCTTCCAGCCGTATAAGCTCTTTTTTTTCCTTACCTACCTCTTTCTCTCTCTCTTTTTAATTCCTCTACGTGTGGCTCTCTCTCTCTCTCTCTCTCTCTCTATCTTCGTTTCTTTCTCTTGTTTTCATTCGTCTCACTCGTGGCCCAGCTTGGCATAATAATCCCTTCGATCCCATCACGATCTTTCCGTCCACATATTATTAGGGCTCCGGCTTTGCCTCCATACATTTATGTACACATGCGTATGCACGCATATATATATATGTATGGATGTATCTCGAATCCACATGCTCGAGCCTCCCCAGTTCCTATACAGCCACCTCTGGCCTATCTATACATGTATCCATCGTGCCCTCCTTCCCCTTCCCTCCTAAAATCAAGTCCCTATCATCACACCCACGACCAATTTATCACGGTTATTATATACGCACTTGCACTTGTTTGTTAAACAATAACCTCGCAAAACTTTCTCTCTCTCTCTCTCTTTCTCTCTCCATCGGCTCACTCTATTTTTTGTTTTCCTTTTCGTGCCATTCGTAGAAACAAACACATTTTATTGAAATCATATATTTCTTCTGATCAATTAAAATTAGACGTGGTTAATGTTTATATCACAAAAATATTAAAAAATACGCGTTTTTAAATAAATAAATAAATTGATTTGAAAGTTACACCGACATAGGGTGCTTTTACGTTAATTAAAACGTAATTGATAAAAATATCATTTACGATATCTTTCTTGTGTATCTTCATTCCTTCAAGTTTTTAAAATTCATTATTTGCTATTTTTATTGTTGATTCAATTAGATTCTTTAATATGCATGTCTCTTTGTTTTTGAATAAACGTTTAGATTACGCCTGACTTATAATTAGATACAATTAGGGAATTTTTATTTTTTCGTTTACTTTTTTTAATTGTGTACATATAGGACGTGCAAAATGGGATATTTTTAGGTCTCGCTGCATTCTGAATAAAAGTTGGTGGCAGAGATTATATGTATTCTCAATTTTTTTGGCTCGCTTTTATATTCCATTTCGCGAGTCGCGATATCGCTCGACCGTTTCGTTTAAAGTTTTCGCGAAGGACGCGAGAGCTCTTTGGGATAAAGAAGGACGGAGGATATGAGCTCCGGAGGATGAAAAACCGGTGGACGATCGGACTTATAAACGAATATATATGGGAATGAGATAGTAAGATACACAAGTGAGAATGGATGGCGAAAGATTGAATAAATGCAAACTTACACATATTCAATTTAAAGCGAACGAAAACCTGATTGAAAAACTTTATTTTTCCCCGGTTAGACACGAAGCTTTAAATATTGATTTTAGAAGTGCTATACTTAAGCTTTTATATCTTACATTAATGTAAAAATTTGTTAATGCTAAAACTTTTGAAAAGAATGTTGATGTAAAAGATAAAAATTAAATCATAACATTTGGAAGATAATCAATGAGTTAATTGAATGAGCATCGAAGTCAACACGTCTGGCAAAAGAGTTCCAAACATTTGCAGAACATAAATAGAAAAATACAGACAGAAAGATCGTGGCGATTGACAACTGTTTGAAAAGATCAATTGTCTTGGGTTTTCGTCGCGGATCAATTAACAAAAATATATCTTCATTTACAAATGACGCAGAGCTCTAAATGTGTAAATACAAACTTCCACGTATTCAAATTGACGTGAACGAAGAGTTTAAAATACTGATTTTAGAAATATAATATAATTTGCATATATCTTCTATAATTTATTAATTTATTAATGTAGAAACTTTTGAAAAAAAAATTGTTCAAAACATAGAAATGAATTCGTATAATTTTTAGAATGTGTGTAGTAAATATAGTAAATGAAATGCACACGTCTGGCAAAAGAGTTGCAAACATATGCACAATGCACGAATACAAAAATATAGAGACGAAAAGATCGAAAGGATTTATGACGTTTGTTTGAAAAGATCAATTGTCTTGGGTTTTCGTCACGGATCAATCAGCAAAAATTTCGTCATACAAACGTCGAACGACTTTGAGTGTGTAAACACACAAAGAGAGAATTGAAGCGAGTTTCTTTCTCCCTTGTGTCGTTCGGTGAGGATATGTGGGCTCTAGCAGCGCCTGAAGTCCTCCGAGTCTTGTTCGTTTTTGCTGGCGGGTCGTTTCGCTTTTTGCGTCTCTCTCTCTCTCTCTTTCGTTCGGGGTCTCGCATTGCATCGGTAGGTCGTAGAATCGTTCCTCTTCCTCCTTGTATACCTACCTTATACCTTCCTTCCTTCCTTCCTTTCCCTTCTTCCATTCTTTCCTCGGCCTGATCACTCTATATGTGTTTATGAATACAGAGGCGCGCACGTGTGTGCAGGCAAGCATGCAGCGAGCATCAGCAGCATCACGAAAGCAATCTTCCATCCCCGGAGTAAGACATTGAGGCAGCATTGAGCAGCAGCGCTTCGGGCCCCTCGGCTCCTCGCCTCCCCCCCCTCTCCTCCTCTTTCCCTTTTCTCCCTCCTCCTCTTTCTTTGCCCGCGTCTCGGCGTTCCTCTCTGGCTTTATCTCCGGGCTGGAGGAGCGTGTACGAGGCAGAGGGAGGGAGGCGGAAAGGACGGCGGTTGCGGCGGCGGCGACGGCGGCGGCAACGGCCGGCCGGAGCAGCATCCGCGGAGGGATTGGAGCGACTCGGCGCGCGCAACCTAAAGTCCACCTCAATCAGGGCTATGATGCCTCCGTGCCGATGTTTGCCAAGGTAGTGGGAGTACCTGGGTATTATAGAGACGAAAGTTTAGCTGTGTGAAACGGGGCGCAGAGAGGGCCCCATCGTCTCACTGACTGGGTGGTCCTACAGCTTCAGTTCTCTTCCGACGCGCTTCAAGCCAACACCAAAAGAAACACTCGTACCTTCGCCGTACTCTTTCCTTCCTCGCCGCCTTTTCTTCAATCTCTCTCTCTCTCTCTCTTTCTCTCTCTCTCTCTATCACCATCCAATCTCCCTCTTTCTTAGTTCACTCCGCGAGCTGTCTCTTGACGATCGAACGAGCCAATCGCCACGAGGCTGCGCTCCCATCAACGCTAAAACCTTTCAAATCGCAACCCCGTCCGATCTGACTCTTCATCCACGAGGGGTTGTTTTTTCCTGAATTTTCGGCAGAGTTTTTTCGTCTCTACTTGTCGACAAAAATGTGCTCTCTCCACGTTCGTACCAGAGACAAACGCGATTATGATTCCCGTGTGTTTGTTTTTATCGAGTGACGGGACGTGAAGGTTCCATGGGGGATGAAAACATTGACGACTGTTTTTCCAGAAGACACTCCATCGGGGATCAAGAAACGGGGTGAATTCTGAAAAAGATATTAAAGACGAAATATCTTTTCTAATGAAGAAGATATAAGACAAGGGTGGAAAACGGTGGTGAACATTGTGTCGGCTGCAAATCCGTAAAAGCGTGATGTTTGCCGGATCGCACGTCATCAAGATATTACGGAGGATAAGGGCCGATAAGGGAGATGGACGACGGACGGGAGGGGATAATTGCGCGTGGTTAACTCGCCGGAGTGAAAATAAGAGGGAGACGAGATAAATAAACGCGCGCGCACAATACGAGCATGCGTCCAGCGTACGTGTGCGTTTGCGCATCGACGAGTGGCAAAAGCACGGAAAAAAAGTGTTTATATTCATCGACCGCTATAATCAAACGCCCCGGCTTTATTTTAGAATTTATCGTCTGATAAAGTGGTTACAGTCGGCAGATCATATACCCTGTGTTTGTATACACTTACACGAGAATGCGAATCGGGCCTCAATTATATAAACTCAACTCGAGCATGATTGCCCGTACGTGAGCTCTTTTTCGCTCGTCCGTTCCTTACCGATCTTCGCAAACCCGTATATACATCCAGCCGAGCAATTTTTCACGCACGAACTGTTTTCCCAATACTCACAATTTTTGTTGTTTTTTTATTAAAAATTATTGGTAACACTGTTGTGTTCATAACGACCATTTTTTGGAGACGCAGTAAAAAAACGATCATCTTCAATGCGTCACGATCGGCACGACAAAGGACTGTTTTCGTTTGAAAAAAAATAAAGTTTCGATGAAAATCGATCGATGCTGATATTTTTTTGAGAAATGGTAGGTCCCGGCAGCGAGATGGCAGAAAACAAAATGGCTTCTTCAAACGTCACGTGACACCTGTTGAAACCGAGCAACTTGGATGCCGAGTTGATGGCGCGAACGGATTTTTGTACCGTTGATTTTTTTATGGCCACGTGACTTATTCTTGTTGAGTTTCAAAAGAGGCCAGTGACTCCGGGACTGTATCTATAAACCTCGTGATTTTTGAGAAACGTGGTCCAGGCAATTGGAAGACATTTTCGAATTTTCTCACTGATCGAGGAAGGATTGAGGACGTTTCCTTCGATGATCCGTCATACCATCGTCTGGAAGTGGGAAAAAGGGGGAAAATAAATGCCGATGGTGACTTTTGGGAAAACGTGAAGGACCCTCGTGGCGCAACGGTGAGTTGACGCGATAAAATGAAAAAAAAAAACGTTGACTTCTTTTCTCAAAATGACTCCAAATCGTTGTTCCTGTTCTCTTTTTTCTGGTTTCCTAAAAATTCGAAAATCTCTATTTCACTCAACGTTCGAAGGGAACACGAGAAAAAATATTTCTCGAGATCTGGTCACATTTTTCTACCGTTTTTCTTCTCATCGTTCCCGAACGCAGGCAAAGAGCACGTAGAGCGAGGGTCGCACGGTTTTTCGATCTCTCTCTCTCTCTCATTCTTCGGATTTGGGTAACGTCAAAGAGAAGAAACTTTTCGGAACGACCTTCCCCCGCTCACCTCGTATATTGTACGTTAGAAGCTTGTCCAGCCTCGTATCCCCAAGATGCCTTCACCGATCGGAGAAGTCTATCTGGCCGAGCCATCTATTGTGACTCTGCGACCTTTCGAACCCCCAATTCTTCGTATCTCTTCTCACTGACCTTCCCGCAAAGTTTTTCATCCTGTTCCTCACCTGTACACCCTCTTTTCTTCTCCCTTTTCGCCGTTTTCACTTTCTCCTTTTTTCTTCATGGAAAAATTATATCGAATTTTACACTTTTACGTATGACCATTTAATCGAAGTTTAGTGCTAAATTTTAAAAATATCTGTTTCAAAACAGGCCATGCAACGCTTTAGACGTTAAAAAAATTTAATGACAAGTTATGAATCAATAAAAGCTAGTTCAAGACAATTGAACATTGGATAATTGAATTATGGACAGTTTTGGACCATATGTGCCAATGAAATCGTACACTGTAAAAAATTTGGTGTTAAAAATAACACCAAATTAACACCAGTGAGTGGTACATATAGGTCCCTCAATTTTGTGTAAATCCCGGTGTAAATC